>CM021250.1:29861476-30026396 GCA_010577795.1 Isatis tinctoria
GCAATGGTGTTCCAACAATTAGTCACCTTTTATTTGCTGATGATTCTTTGTTCTTCATCCAAGCAAATAATCGGAATTGCATTGAACTGAAGACTATCTTCAACAAATATGAACGGTGTTCTGGCCAAAAAATTAATCAAGACAAATCCATGATTACTTTTGGTTCCTTAATTCCTGGTGATCTGCAATTACGTCTTAAGCGCATGTTGGGTATTGAGAATCATGGTGGAGGTGGGAAATAACTTAGTCTTCCTAAGCAATTTGGAAGAAAGAAAACAGAGATGTTTCATGCCATTATAGATCGTGTTAAAAAATGTACAGGATCATGGAAGTCTAGATATCTCTCCCCAGAAGGAAAGGAAGTCATGTTGAATTCAATGGCACTAGCTATGCCGGTGTATGCAATGTCGTTCTTTAAATTGCATGGACAAGTCATAGATGATATCACTGCTGCCATTCGGAAATATTGGTGGCAAAACAAAGCAGATTCGAAAGGTATATCATGGATAGCGTGGAATAAACTACACCTGTCTAAACAAAAGGGTGGATTGGGATTCAGAGAATTATCGAAGTTTAATGACTATCTTCTAGTTTCTCCCATGCGTCTTTGGTCGAATTTGCTCCTGCAACCTTCTCGAACGTGTCTTCATCTAATCCTTGATAGATTAGACATAGAGCTTTCTTGTCTCTATTCCTTGAGTCTCTCAAACCATCCATTTGAGTTTGAGATAACCCACCATCATTCCCCGGTTCAATGAAGCCTTTCTTGACTATCTCCCACACATCATGTGCTCCTAGGATAGCCATCATCCTTAGACTCCAATTGTCATAGTTGCTCTTTGTGAGCATTGGGACTTGGAAAGGAACACCATTACTTGTCATCTTTAAGAGAATCAACTAGCTCTGATACCACTTTGTTGTAACCAAAAGGTTATATAAGAAATTGATGGAGAAAGTGTTTAAGAATTTAGGAGACAAAAGAGAATTATGAAGAACAAAGCTTTTTATTTCTTAGATGATCATTTAGAACAACTCACAACTTTTTATCTTGATTACAAATGAGAAGGTAGATGAAGGTATTTATAGCCTCCATATTATAAAATATCTTATATATTTTAATCTAAAATCTAGAGGATTCTACCATAATATCTATATTATTTTATTCTTAATTATCTAGATAATTCCATATGAATATCTAGATTTTTTTTGTTTATGGAAGAACTTCTAGAAATTGGATCAATCTTGGGTTTAACCCAATAATTAAACTTGACCTAAAATCAAGTTTAACTTTCAAGAGGACCTTGTGACAAATATTATTGCTATGCTGCAACTGTGTCATTCCGCTTAGACACCTCATATTCAACGGTTCCTCCCGTTTTCACTGATCTGGAGAATTTGGAAATCAAGGAATAATGTTGTTTTTAATCAACGCCTACCATTACCAAATTTGGAAGCTTCTTATAGCATGGCTGAGGTTCGTGACTGGGTAAGAGTGTTTTCTTCTGATAATAATAATCCTCCTACAAGATCTGCTATTCCTACGAGTCTCACTCATGCTTGGCAAAGACCGTCTATTGAGTGGGTAAAGTGTAATGCCGACACTTCCTTTGATCCGATTTCCCCTCAGGCTAGAGCAGGGTGGGCTTTGCGTGACCACTTGGGGATTATCCATTTCTGGGGCTCTGCTGTTATCCCCTCTGCTTCCTCTGCTCTAGAAGCTGAAGCAAAAGCTCTGTTGATGGCCATTCAACACACTTGGTTTATGGGTTTCCGGTGTGTAATATTTGAGAGTGATTGTTTGTCTCTGATACGTTCTCTCAACCATGAAGTTCTGGACTGGCTTCACATCAATATTGTTCAAGATATTTCTCTATGGGTGTCAAAGTTCCAACGCCATAGTTTCTCTTTTATTCCTCGTCAAGGAAATGAAGTCGCGCACATTCTAGCTTCTTCTGCAGGACCTGTTGGTTTGTCGCCAGATTTGTTGTTTGTATCTGATGTTTTAAATTATCGAGATAGTATTGCTAACTCTTTGTATCGGGATTTCCAGGCTTCTATGCCAAATTAATATAATCTTAATTTCAGTCGGAAAAAAAAAATCTATTTATTATATAATGTTCTGCTTCACAGACCTGCCACGTGCCCAAAGTTTCGTTTTGCAAATTATTGTTCCATGAAACAACGTCCTACTCTTTTTTCCACACTTGGGCCTATATGTTAGAAGTGGTGGAATGCGTTTTGGGCTTATTAACAAGTAATAAGCCCCATAAAATAATGTCGCCTTCCTCTCGGTCCTCAAAAAAACAAACCAGCGTTCGGCCATTCTCTCCATCCTCCGCCACCGTACACAGGGAACATTTAGAGAACTCGAGTTGAGAGATACAAGAGCAATTCCCACCGTTTAGGGTTTCATTCTGATTCATCTGCTCTTTTCGCGCTTCGGATTTTTTTTTAGTTTACACTTAAATGTCTATCATGATGGAACAACTAATCCTTAGTCTTGCTATTATGGTTAATGGTGTGTATGTGTGTTTTTTTTATTGGTTTTCCAAATCTTTTCCTATTTACAGGATTTTAGCGAAGAGTACATGGATTGAAGTCCAGGTTCTGGGGATGCCTTTGTTGCAGGAATACTCTCACAACTAGCAAGTAGTCTCTCCTTGCTACAGGTAATTTCTATGATTCTTGTCGTTTAGGGTCTAAGAATTTGATAAGCTAAGAACACAGTAGTCTACTAAGTAAGTTCATGCTATAGGTCTACTTATAAACAGTGTAGGAGAGGATACAATTTGGTTACATAGCAGTTAGTGAGGGTTAGATTTATAACATAAGCTGAAAAAAACCGAGTTGTTTGATTCAGGACGAAGAAAGACTGAAAGAAGCTCTAATGTTTGCAAATGCGTGTGGTGCCTTAATCGTAGAAGCGAGAGGTGCAACACTGGAACTTCCCACCAAGGAAGCCGTACTTTATGCCCTACTCAAAGCCGTCGTATAACCCCAAGTACCAAATTTCTCTTCTTCTGGTAAAACAACAAAAACAAAACAACATGAGGAACAATGTAAGCAGATTCCGATCTTTGTTTCTCAAATCTGTATTTGTTGTTGTAAGTTTGTAACAAGCTGTGTAGTGTATCCTGATTCCTGCCATTGTTATTTTATACAAAAAAACTTGGGTATTTTATAGGAACAATGGGTTACACAGGTCCAGAATATATCCAGATGGGTCATCTCACATCGAAAAGCGAGGTGTGGAGTCTTCATCTATGAACTCATTACATGAAGGTGGCTTCTAGACCGGAACAGCCCTAAAGGAGAGCAGAAGCTTCTAGAATGGGTGAGACTTTACTTTACCGACACAAAAAAGTTGAGGCTCATAATAGACCCAAGGCTCGAAAGTAAATACATGGTCAAACCAGTGCAGAGACTAGCGGTTGTAGCCAATTTTTTGCCTTGCTAGGAATCCAAAGGCACGTCCAAAGATGAGTGACGTGTTAGAGATGGTGACAAACATTGTGGAAACTTTCTTCCCCTGGAAATGGTAGCAAGAAGCAGCAGCTGCTTAAGCCTATGTTTTGCAGGAACCTGTGGATTATTTTTTTTTTTTTTATTTCTTTACATTTAACCATTTTAAAATTGGCGTGCTTTATCCCTGTGAATTGCATAAATTTATATTTCAATCGGGGTGTGATTTCTTTTGTCTCGCGATTGATTTAATTTGATAATGGATTTTGTAACAGTTAACAATTTCTTTAATAAAATCACCTGTTACTGGATTCTTGTCGTTTTCGTATTGTAACTGTTTGCTTTTCACGTTGGTTCGATGTATCATCGTTTATAAACAGTTTCTGTGTTTGATCAGCTACGAATGTTTTCCATAAATATTTATGATTTGTATAAAATATCTGGGATATCTTCGTATACAGTATTAGCAAGTGGGAATTGATTGACTTTGTGTCAAAAGTCTTTGACTTCTAAAAGTGATCGAAACAGAAAAAAAAAAAGTTTTCTAATTTTTCAACTAAAGTTGTTGGATTTGCTTGGGTTTTCTATGTCGGTCTAGAATATCAGTTTAAGTTGTATCTTCCTGCTATTTTTTTAAAAGCAAATCAAACTGAAACTCTCAATCATCATTTCCATTATCGTTTGCAAAAAATTAAAAAACGTGGTGAGTGGTGACTATTGTTCAGTTGCAATTCATTTCTTTTTCTTTTGTATTTGTTAACTAGGTATTGTACCTCTTGAACACTAAGTGAGATGATTAAGAACACTAAGTGATGAAGAATATCTTTGTAACATAAAAAAAAAAACTTGACATTTCTAAGAGAGAAAAGATTGATAGAATATATTGTGTGTGTTTCATCAAGCACAATAAGAGGTGTTTATATAGGCTTACAACATTAGTCTGAAACTTAAACAAATGGTATTATAATGGTAATGGAGTGTTGTATGTGAATTCATGATGAAAGCTTAAGTGTGGCCAAGTTAGGTGAAAGTTAGGTAAACAAAGTATATGGATGAATTGTTGGCTATGTTCAGCCTACCCACCACCTTCCTTAGCAGCCTCCAATGGTCCTACAATGTCTGCCATGATCCAGCTTCTATTTACTCCTTTAGCTAGATAACTTCATCTCCATTTACCTTATTGTTTCACCACATTCCTTGTTTATTGTTCTTTGTTTAACAAATAGTGATCCCATGTGATCACAAATAAACACTTTGTGATCCAATGTCAACACTCCCCCTCAAGCTAACATTCTGGAATCACCCTAAGAATGTTCTAGCTTGGATTACCCATGAGTCTCACCTCATTAAAACCCTAACATAGAAAACCTCGTGGGACAAAACTATGTTAGGTAAAAGAGTATGAGCTTCATGGGCGAGGAAAGTGCTTACCATGGTCTGGATAGATCAACAAGCCCAAGTCTACCATGAATGGAATCACAGACTTTGGAGCTTGCTGCTTTGGTGAAGATGTCTGCCAATTGATCTTCACTCCTTGTATAGCGTGGAAGGATCGTTCCATCTTCAATCTTCTGCCTGACTTTGTGACAGTCCACCTCTATATGCTTGGTTCTTTTATGAAAGACTGAGTTGGAGGCTATGTGTATAGCAGCTTGATTGTCGCAATGCATGGTCATTGGTGTTGCTTGATCAATGTCTAAATCCGCAAGTAGTCCTTTGAGCCATGTTAACTCATTTGTCAGCTTCCTCATGGCACGGTACTCAGCTTCAGCTGTTGAACAAGCCACAACCTTCTACTTCTTTGTCTTCCAAGTAACCATGTTGCATCCTATGAATGTGCAGTAACCGGTTGTAGATCTTCTATCAATTCGGTCTCCAGCCCAATCTGCATCACAATAGCCCACAATCTCTGTGCTTTCATGTCTTCCCATCCAAATGCCGCGATCAAGGCTTCCTTTGAGATATCTTAGAATCCTCTCAACCATAGTCCAATGATATTTGGTGGGAGCGTTAATGTGTTGACTCACCTGATTCACACAAAAACACAAGTCAGGTCTAGTAAGGGTTAAGTATATTAGCTTACCCATTAGTTTGCGGTATAGAGCAGGATCTTTGAATAACTCATCCTCCTGCGGCCCCTCTCGATTGACCTTGTAGCCATCTTCAAGGGGAGTCTTGACCGGTGTAGCCTCCATGAAACATGTCTCATTCAGAAAATCAACTACATACTTTCTTTAAGCTGACAAAAACCGAGTTGTTTGATTCAGGACGAAGAAAGACTGAAAGAAGCTCTAATGTTTGCAAATGCGTGTGGTGCCTTAATCGTAGAAGCGAGAGGTGCAACACTGGAACTTCCCACCAAGGAAGCCGTCCTTTATGCCCTACTCAAAGCCGTCGTATAACCCCAAGTACCAAATTTCTCTTCTTCTGGTAAAACAACAAAAACAAAACAACATGAGGAACAATGTAAGCAGATTCCGATCTTTGTTTCTCAAATCTGTATTTGTTGTTGTAAGTTTGTAACAAGCTGTGTAGTGTATCCTGATTCCTGCCATTGTTATTTTATACAAAAAAACTTGGGTATTTTATAGGAACAATGGGTTACACAGGTCCAGAATATATCCAGATGGGTCATCTCACATCGAAAAGCGAGGTGTGGAGTCTTCATCTATGAACTCATTACATGAAGGTGGCTTCTAGACCGGAACAGCCCTAAAGGAGAGCAGAAGCTTCTAGAATGGGTGATACTTTACTTTACCGACACAAAAAAGTTGAGGCTCATAATAGACCCAAGGCTCGAAAGTAAATACATGGTCAAACCAGTGCAGAGACTAGCGGTTGTAGCCAATTTTTTGCCTTGCTAGGAATCCAAAGGCACGTCCAAAGATGAGTGACGTGTTAGAGATGGTGACAAACATTGTGGAAACTTCTTCCCCTGGAAATGGTAGCAAGAAGCAGCAGCTGCTTAAGCCTATGTTTTGCAGGAACCTGTGGATTATTTTTTTTTTTTATTTCTTTACATTTAACCATTTTAAAATTGGCGTGCTTTATCCCTGTGAATTGCATAAATTTATATTTCAATCGGGGTGTGATTTCTTTTGTCACGCGATTGATTTAATTTGATAATGGATTTTGTAACAGTTAACAATTTCTTTAATAAAATCACCTGTTACTGGATTCTTGTCGTTTTCGTATTGGAACTGTTTGCTTTTCACGTTGGTTCGATGTATCATCGTTTATAAACAGTTTATGTGTTTGATCAGCTACGAATGTTTTCCATAAATATTTATGATTTGTATAAAATATCTGGGATATCTTCGTATACAGTATTAGCAAGTGGGAATTGATTGACTTTGTGTCAAAAGTCTTTGACTTCTAAAAGTGATCGAAACAGAAAAAAAAAAAAGTTTTCTAATTTTTCAACTAAAGTTGTTGGATTTGCTTGGGTTTTCTATGTCGGTCTAGAATATCGGTTTAAGTTGTATCTTCCTGCTATTTTTTTAAAAGCAAATCAAACTGAAACTCTCAATCATCATTTCCATTATCGTCTGCAAAAAATTAAAAAACGTGGTGAGTGGTGACTATTGTTCAGTTGCAAGTTCATTTCTTTTTCTTTTGTATTTGTTAACTAGGTATTGTACCTCTTGAACACTAAGTGAGATGATTAAGAACACTAAGTGATGAAGAATATCTTTGTAACATAAAAAAAAAAAAACTTGACATTTCTAAGAGAGAAAAGATTGATAGAATATATTGTGTGTGTTTCATTAAGCACATAAGAGGTGTTTATATAGGCTTACAACATTAGTCTGAAACTTAAACAAATAGTATTATAATGGTAATGGAGTGTTGTATGTGAATTCATGATCAAAGCTTAAGTGTGGCCAAGTTAGGTGAAAGTTAGGTAAACAAAGTATATGGATGAATTGTTGGCTATGTTCAGCCTACCCACCACCTTCCTTAGCAGCCTCCAATGGTCCTACAATGTCTGCCATGATCCAGCTTCTATTTACTCCTTTAGCTAGATAACTTCATCTCCATTTACCTTATTGTTTCACCACATTCCTTGTTTATTGTTCTTTGTTTAACAAATAGTGATCCCATGTGATCACAAATGAACACTTTGTGATCCAATGTCAACACTCCCCCTCAAGCTAACATTCTGGAATCACCCTAAGAATGTTCTAGCTTGGATTACCCATGAGTCTCACCTCATTAAAACCCTAACATAGAAAACCTCGTGGGACAAAACTATGTTAGGTAAAAGAGTATGAGCTTCATGGGCGAGGAAAGTGCTTACCATGGTCTGGATAGATCAACAAGCCCAAGTCTACCATGAATGGAATCACAGACTTTGGAGCTTGCTGCTTTGGTGAAGATGTCTGCCAATTGATCTTCACTCCTTGTATAGCATGGAAGGATCGTTCCATCTTCAATCTTCTGCCTGACTTTGTGACAGTCCACCTCTATATGCTTGGTTCTTTCATGAAAGACTGAGTTGGAGGCTATGTGTATAGCAGCTTGATTGTCGTAATGCATGGTCATTGGTGTTGCTTGATCAATGTCTAAATCCGCAAGTAGTCCTTTGAGCCATGTTAACTCATTTGTCAGCTTCCTCATGGCACGGTACTCAGCTTCAGCTGTTGAACAAGCCACAACCTTCTGCTTCTTTGTCTTCCAAGTAACCATGTTGCCTCCTATGAATGTGCAGTAACCGGTTGTAGATCTTCTATCAATTCGGTCTCCAGCCCAATCTGCATCACAATAGCCCACAATCTCTGTGCTTTCATGTCTTCCCATCCAAATGCCGCGATCAAGGCTTCCTTTGAGATATCTTAGAATCCTCTCAACCATAGTCCAATGATATTTGGTGGGAGCGTTCATGTGTTGACTCACCTGATTCACACAAAAACACAAGTCAGGTCTAGTAAGGGTTAAGTATATTAGCTTACCCATTAGTTTGCGGTATAGAGCAGGATCTTTGAATAACTCATCCTCCTGCGGCCCCTCTCGATTGACCTTGTAGCCATCTTCAAGGGGAGTCTTGACCGGTGTAGCCTCCATGAAACATGTCTCATTCAGAAAATCAACTACATACTTTCTTTAAGAAAGAAAGATGCCATCAGTACACCTACATACCTCAGTACCTAAGAAGTATTTGAGTTCTCCTAGGTCTTTAATATCAAGAGTGGTTTTAAGAGAAGACTTGATACTTTCAATACCTTCTTTGTTGTCACCGGAGATGATCACGTCATCTACGTAGACAACTACCACAACTAAGCCTTTAGAGGACTTATGAGTGAACAGGCTGTGATCCGACTCAGATCTTCGGAATCCTTGGTCCAAAAGGGTGCGGCTCAACTTCTGATACCAATCCCTTGAACTTTGCTTCAATCCGTAGATTGCCTTTCAGAGTCTTAGAACTTTTCCTGGTGCTACAATGTCTTCAAGACCTGGTGGTGAACGCATATACACTTCTTCCTCAAGTTCTCCCTGTAAGAAAACATTCTTGATGTCCACCTGCCACAAGTCCCAAGAGAGGTTAGCAGCCAAAGAGAGAACAACTCTTAAAGTGGGAAGCTTGGCGACTGGGGCAAATGTGTCCTTGTAGTCATTCCCATATGTTTGAGTAAAGCCACGAGCCACTAGTCTTGCTTTGTAGCGTTCAATATCTCCATTGCTCTTGTGTTTGATAATGAACACCCAACGTGAAGTCACAGCCTTTCTCCCCTTAGGCAAATCTGCCTCATCCCAAGTATGGTTTCGTACCATAGCTCCTACTTCATCTCCCACAGCTCCCTTCCATTCTTCTTTGAGTATTGCTTCCTCGTATGTGTCAGGAATGAGATCAGATAGAATCTTGGTAAGGAAGCTTGATGAGATGATGACAACACGGCAAGAGAGCAGACTGCTTCTATCTCGGGATGAGCTACTTCCTGGCTATTATAGTAGACTCTATTGTTGATCTAATTGGAAGGTCGTCTGATCCTTGTACTCCTCTGATTCTATTTCCTCTACTGTTTCTTCTAAAGGAGCTTGAAGAGACTCGTCTGAGATCTCATTGTCTTCCTCCACATTGGCTACGTCCCGGTCAGCTTCATGAGGGAGACTTCTAGGATCAGCTGTGATAGGAGGACTTGGAGAAACCTCTGAATTGATTGAAGTCTCATGTTCAGGATTTGTAGGAACCAAGTTGTTGGGAGAATCTTGAGAAGATTCAGTAGGAGGAGCATCTTGAGAAGAGCTAGGCTGATCTGAACTTGGATTGCCTAAGTGCTCCAGTAAGTACCGTAGACTAGTGGCTATACCGGATGAGGTTTTGGTCAGTTCTTTAAGGCCTTCCCAATCCTTAGTCTTATGGTAGCCTTCCTCCTCAATGAACTTCACTTCTCTAGAGATGTGCAATCAGTTAGAAGTAGGATCAAAACACTTGTAACCCTTTTGAGTAGGGGAATATTCGAGGAACAAGCATCTTAGGCTCTTAGCATCAAGCTTTGTCCTCTTTTCACCTGGGATCAACACAAAACAAAGACATCCAAATACTTTTAGGTGATCAATGGATGGCTTGGTTCGATGCAATACCTCAAATGGAGAAGAGTCATTAAGGACCCTTGTTGGTATTCGGTTGATTAGATAGCAAGCTGCTACAACCGCATCACCCCAGAATTTCTTAGGAACATTAATGTGAAACATCATGGATCGTGCAACATCCATCAAGTGTCTATTCTTCCTTTCTGCTACACCGTTTTGTTTTGGAGTGTAAGGACAGCTTGTCTGATGCATTATTCCATGTTTGGAGAGATGCTCTTTGAACTTTTGACTCACATATTCACCACCATTATCTGTCCTCAAGATTTTTACTTTGGCATGAAATTGATTAATGACATATGTTTGAAAATTCAAAAATGCATCAAAAACTTTATCCTTAGATGCTAACAAAGTGACCCAAGTGTATTTGGATTTCTCATCAATAAATGTGACAAAATACTTGTATCTATCTCTAAAATGACAAGAAGCTGTCCACACATCCGAATGCACAAGATCAAAACATTTAGCATAAATGGTTTGAGACTTTGGGAATACAGTTCTACAATGTTTTCCTAAGATGCAAGATTCACATTTAGAGTGATCAAAAGTAACTTTAGGTAACAACAATTGTAACGCCCTCAGATGTGGGTGACCAAGTCTAGCATGCCACAACTTGTGAGAGCCGAAACTCACACTGTCGAAATTTATATTTTGCGGGGCTGTGAAAATTCTATTAAACAAGAACTAAAGGGCAAAAAAGTAAAAAGATGAGAAAGATGATTTTATTAACAATTCTCTAAGTACAAAAATATTCTAGAAGGCTTATTGTCTTATATCTCGAACGCTCTTGCACTTGAGTTGGGATGCCTTGAAAGTGAATACAAGGGTGTCTATTTATATGAGAGAGTATAGGGTCTCAATGACTGATCTAAGCAATGTGGGACGTTGTAAAAATCCCTTTCCAGCCGCCAATAAAACTAATAGGCCGCCGACCTGTCGCTTCCATTACAGCCCATTTGTCTTGTTTTGGCCCAGCTTGTCTTTTTAATCTCCTTGTCCGATTTTCTCCGGTTAAAAGCCTTGCTTCCGGTTTATTTTAAGTGAACTCCCTGATGTTTTTCCACGTTCAGAACAGCGTGAAGTCCGTCTTCAAATGCCATGACGTTTCTTCGGGAATTATTGGGCCGAGGCCCGATAGTCGAGAAATAGCTTCTGGGGCCGGTCCGAGAGGGTGAGGTCCAGCCGTAGCCCATGTCTTGGCTTGGTGAATGCTCCGGGCTGGGAAGATATGCAGAGATTTGTCTTGAGAGGCCGTTAGAGAGTTCAGTTCATCCGTCGGACCGAATGCCAAGAGCTCGGCCCGACAGGCATTTGGTCGGAGCGATTTGATTAGCTCCTGAATGGGTTTAAGATAAGTGAACCAATTTGCCTCGTTAAAACTTTTCCCGGAAAACCCTTTGGAACAAAATCAAGGATAAGGAAAGAGTACAAATGGTCACAACCCATTTAGTTCATATGCGACCGGTCAAGCCAAGAGCTTGACCCGGGCAGGCGTTTGGTGTCATTTCGTGGGCTTGCTGCCAGAATATGAAATGTTTAACCGTTACTTCGTCTTTTTGCCTCATCAATCTCCGAGGAGGGGATTTTGACCCCAACAGTTAGCCCCCCAGCTCGTGGCCCTTGTATGCATGGGCGATGAGCGTTAACGGAGTGTTTATCGAAATTGATGGGCTAAAGGCCTCAGCGTATAGCTTGATGGCGAATGGCCGAATTTGGCTGGGAAGAATTTTTCCTCCTTGGGCTGCTCGCGGTCGCTTGTTTTGTGAAGAGTTTCCTTTTCCTTTACAAGTGAAGAAACTGAAGATTTTCCTTTTCCTGTTCAAGTTTTAGGATAAGAATGATTTTATTTTTCTCGTTGCGTTAGGAAAGGTAAAGCTTCTTCTTCCTTTGAGATTAAAAATTTTAAGAGCTCATTTTTTCCTTTTTTCCTTGGCAACTGAACTCGTTTTTTAGGCGAGCTGCTTACGTACCCTTTATGAGAAGGGACCAAGTCACCCGTAGTTCCGGCTTGATTGAGGAAAAGGCTTCTTTGATCGGAGTCGTTGATCTGGCTGGATCTGATGAGGCCATTCCCGGGGTCTCGGATCTTGCCGTGTTTAGGGCGGTTGGCCCATCTCTGAAGAGATGGTTCGTTCTGCTTGCATAGAGGCGCTGTTTGCCGAGAGGCGATGTTTGCTGAGAGGCGATGTTTGCCGAGAAGCGTTTGCCAAGAGGCGATGTTTTCCGAGTGGCGATGTTTGCCGAGAGGCGTTTGCCGAGAGGCGATGTTTGCCGAGAGGCGATGTTTGTCGAGAGGCATTTATGTTGTTTGTTGCTTGCCAAGAGGCGTTTGCTTTATTTGTCGCTTGCCAAGAGGCGTTTGCGTTGAGTTGGAGTGTTTTTCCGAACACTCGAACTTTTGACCAGGGTTCGTGGGTTTAGTGTATGTTTTGGTGTCGAGGAGTTACACGTTTAAATTCCTCTCTCGACTGAACTCGTTTAGAATCTCGTATCAGAGCCGGTTTGGTACTGCGTTCAGAGATGTTCAAGACCAGCTTTCCATGTCAAGCGTCTTACTGGGTTTACGAGCTTATTTCGCGGATTACACCTCGCACTATTTGCCTATGTGAAATACTCCTGAAGATAAGCTTAAAAGAACATCGTCTTTGACGCTCCCTGCAGGATCGCGGGATGTCAGGTCACGCCGTTCGGATGTTGTCCAGAGATTTGTATAGCGCGCTAAGTTTATCCACTGCGGGATGTTGAAAGAACCATGGTTTAAGTCACCCTGTTGTGATCAGCAACGGGCGGTTGATACGTATGCCGAGAGGCGATATGTGCCGAGAGGCGATATGTGCAGAGAGGCGATTTGTGCCGAGAGGCGATATGTGCCAAGAGGCGATTTGTGCCGAGAGGCGATATGTGCCGAGAGGCGATTTGTGCCGAGAGGCGAATTTTTTTTTTTTTTTTTTAATGAAAGCGTCTAGGCTTTGGCGGCGGGATCGTCCGTTTCAGGCTCCGCGGTCTAGAACGTCTTCTTTTCGGCAGCCGCCGTTTCGTCTTTCTGCGGGTAAAGTCTATGTTCTCTCGAACTGGTCGGTTCTGCTCGCCTGATATCGTGGCTCGACGCTTGTGTTTGCTTTCTTGCGCTTCCGGTCTTCTTTTTTCGTTTTGCTTCCAAGGTCTCTTGTTAGGAACCTCGTTGCAGGCATTCTTGCAATCGCCTTGCAATTTGTGGTCGAATGGCCGTTGACTTTGTGGAAGGTGCATTAAACTTTTTCACCGTAGCCCACGCTGCGAGTCGAGGTACTCCATTATCCATTTCCGTTTCTGGCCTTGTCGGATCATTTCGTGTTAATTTGATTGGTGCGCATTCCGCGTGTGTTCGTCCCTTCGTTCATGTTGTTTCGTCCGCACCTTTTCTTGCTTGGAATATCTGAAGGTCGTGTCGTGCTTTTTGTCAGCGTCTTTGACGGCCGGTGTTTCTTTGGCAAGGCCTCGATCTCTTCTTCGAGGATCTCGAAACTTGAGGAACGGTGCAATGCTTCTTGGATCGTCGCAGGGGGGTTCAGCGTAATTTCTTTTCGGAAGCTCGACTCATACCGTAGCGCTCTTCTTAAATCAGCGAGTGCGGCTTGATTGCTGAGCTCGCTGATCTTCGACGTAACCGATTCGAAACGTTTTACGAAATTTTGCAAACTGTCGCTCGGGCCTTGGGATAGAGTCCAAATATCTTCATCGACAGTTTCTCGGCTTGCATAGAGCGTTCTCCTTCGGTCTGTTTTTCCTTGATTGCCAGTTGGCCTTCGATACTTGACCCGTATTGGGTTTCCTTCGTCTCTGGTGGGATCCCTTCCCTTGTTGCGGGTTTCAATTGTATCTCGTCCGGTTCCGTTTTCGGTTGTTCTGGTTCTACCTCCATTTTCTTCATTGATTATCGTCCATGTTGGCCACCCTGCTGCTCGCCCCAGGGTACTCTTCCGTTGTGGTAGTGGAGATCCGGATGGTTTCGTCCTTGTCCTGATCGAGCTTCGCTTGATCGAGTTACGTTCTTTGGGCGTTATGATTGGCAGTACGAACCGGAGCGGTTTTGCTTCGATGATCCCGTAGTTTTGTCTTAAGTCTTCTCTTGAAGGGGTGTTCCTTGTTCGGTTTTCGTCTTGGATCCGCGTCAATTCTTGGGCTATCAATCCGTTTGCCTTCGCTTTTCCGCTTTGCCGTTCTAGGTCCATCATCGTCTTTGATTCGGGACTTGATGTTGCGTCTTTTGCTTTACTGTTCATCTCGTTAATGTCTTGGCTAGCTCCGTATGCGGTGGTTTCTCCGTCTTCTTCGCCGATCACCGTCAAATCTGGCTGCTCGATTATTTGTCTTGCGGCATTCTGCGGTTTTTGCAGCGGCGTCCCGGAATGAGCCGTTCTTGTCCCAGATGGGGTTAGTTCCCTTGTGTCTTGCCTTCCTGGAGTTGCTGCTTGAGGCGAGAATTCAAGACGTCTTGCAGTGATGCTTCGTCGTCCTTGCCTTGGGCTTCCCTCTGGTGAGACGTTCCTAGCTCGACCTTCGTCTTTGATTGTTTGTAGCTGTCGAGCCGTCGTTTCGGCTGGTTGGTCTTGTCGCTCCGGGATCATGATCTCCAGCTCGGCCGCCCTCGTCACGCCTTCTTTTGTGTCTTTTGGTCCAGTCATTCCAACGATCGACGTTCCGGCGACAGTCGTGCTGACCGGCAGGGTGTTTTCGTCATTCGCCGAGTCATAAATTTTTGGGCGGTCTTCCACCGAGAGCTTCATGTCCTTCTTCGTCTCCATTATTATTACGGGGAGTAGGGTTGCTCTGACTGTCGTTGTCGTCTTTCCGGTGAAACCAGTCGACGGTTTTGGACGGGTTGTGAGATACCGGGTCCCAGTTTTCATGCTCCGAAGGGTTTCACCGAATTTGACGTTGACCGAACTTCCCGTGATGATTAGAACTTTGTGCATCGCGTGGTCTTCGATTGAAAGGCCGTTGACGAGCGGCTCGTTGTTGGAGTGGTTAATTCCGACGATCGTCACTTCGGCATTGGATGCTCCTGTTATGTTTGCTCCGAGGTTGGGGAGTCTCACACTCGTGAACCTCGCAGTAAAGGGGATTTTTTGAGTTTCCTCCAAGACTCGGTCGATCTCGGGAGCCGCACTGGTCGCCTTGTGGACTTGAGATCTTGCTTCTCTTATCTGGCTCGCCGTTAGCTCCAATTAGGCGTGTTGCTCGTCAATTTCGCTTCTTCGGTTCGCGGAGCGGGTCATTCGATCCGTCCGGCCTGTTCTCTCTCGATTTTCGGCTCTTATTCACTGGTTCTCCAGGAGTATGTTTTCTTCTTTTTCGGTAAAATCTTTTTCTTCTTCGTATGTCTTGTCTTCATCGCGGTCGTCCCCTTCTACTGTGACTTCTCCATCGGTTACCGTTGAGACCGGCTGCTCGGCTTTACGTCTCGTTGCGCTTTTCTGGTGTAACAGCGGCGGTTCCGATGGTTCCGTCCTTGTTCCGACAGGGGTTCGCTCACCGAGGTTCTGCCCTCCGGGAGTGCTCGTCAGCGGTGAGAAACGGGGGCATCTTCTTTTGAGTGGCTGGGGGCCTTGCGTTAGCTCTCGGATGGCCGTCATCTCCTGCGTCGTTGCACTTTCTTGTCTGTCTTGTTGCTCCACGAGTCCTGTTTTTATGTTCCTTAGGTCGCCGATTGCCGTGATATCTTCGGCTGGACTGGTCGGGCCGGTGTTGACCGCTCCCGTTATCAAGGGTTTTTCGATCGACATTCCAGACCGAGGCTGTGCGACGGTGGAATTTCCGGCAGCAGACGTTCCAGTTCTGGTTGCTCCCGTGATGGTTGCTCCTGCTGCGGATGCTCCGGCCGCGGTTTCTCTGGCTCTAGCTGCTCCTCCGGTCGGCTGATTGCCGGTACGGTCGGTTCTTCCTATGGCTGCCATGGTCTTCCGTTCCGTATCCTGTTGTTCTTATATAAAGAATATTTCTCGTCCCCACAGACGACGCCAAACTGTGAGAGCAAAAACTCACACTGTCAAAAATTATATTTTGCGGGGCTCCGCAAATTCTACTAAACAAGAACTAAAGGGCAAAAAAGTAAAAAGATGAGAAAGATGATTTTATTAATAATTCTCTAATTACAAAAATATTCGAGAAGGCTTATTGTCTTATATATCGAAGGCTCTTGCACTTGAGTTGGGATGCCTTGAAAGTGAATACAAGGGTGTCTATTTGTATGAGAGAGTCTAGGGTCTCAAAGACTGATCTAAGCAATGTGGGACGTTGTAAAAATCCCTTTCCAGCCGCCAATAACCCTAATAGGCCGCCGACCAGTCACTTCCATTATGGCCCATTTGTCTTGTTTTGACCCATCTTGTCTTTTTAATCTCCTGATCCGATTTTCTCCGGTTAAAAGCCTTGCTTCCGGTTTATTTTAAGTGAACTCCTTGATGTTTTTCCACGTTCCGAACAGTGTGAAGTCCGTCTTCAAATGGTGTGACGTTTCTCCGGGAATTATTGGGCCGAGGCCCAATAGTCGGGAAATAGCTTCTGGGGCCGGTCCGAGAGGGTGAGGTCCGGCCGTAGCCCATGTCTTGGCTTGGTGAATGCTCCGGGCCGGGAAGATATGCAGAGATTCGTTTTGAGAGGCCGTTAGAGAGTTCAGTTCATCCGTCGGACCGAATGCCAAGAGCTCGGCCTGAAGGGCATTTGGTCGGAGCGATTTGATTAGCTCTTGAACGAGTTTAAGATAAGTGAACCAATTTGCCTCGTTAAAACCTTTCCCGGAAAACCCTTTGTTACAAAACCAAGGATAAGGAAAGAGTACAAATGGTCACAACCCATTTAGTTCATATGCGACCGGTCAAGCCAAGAGCTTTACCCGGGCAGGCGTTTGGTCTCATTTCGTGGGCTTGCTGCCAGAATATGAAATGTTTAACCGTTACTTCATCTTTTTGCCTCATCAATCTCCGAAGAGGGGATTTTGACCCCAACACAACTTATTAAGCTCAACCGAAAAACAGGAAGCAATAGAAATAGGTAAAGTAGATAGGTCGGTACTTGGTGAAGTGTTTTCTAAGACATATAAATCTCCTTTAGTGCCCCCTTTGCCAAGAAACCTCATACTGTCAATATCCTGAAAGTGAACATTGTTAGGACCAAAAATTGCATAGCAATTGAGGTCAGTAGTAGCCCTTTTGACATATAACAAGTTTGAAGTAAACCCATGCATATAAAGGGCTTTAGATCACTTATCAAACAACTTTAGTTCCCCTATTCCACTAACCGATACCTTAGTTTCATTGGCTATGACTACATTACCTAGAGCAGGCTGAACATTACTAAGCAAGTCTGGGTTACTAATCATGTGATGAGAAGCACCACTATAAATAACAAGCGATTTACTAGGCTTAGTAGAGAGGAAAGATGTACCAGACTTTTGAGAGAAGCGATGGACTTGATCAGGGCCTCCGGATCAGACTTCCTAACCACATCATTGCTTGACCCACTAGAGCTACCATACATCACTTGTCCAGCTCCATGTGTTCCCGTGTATGCCACCATTGCCAATGGATTTCCATTCGGGATTTCTTGTCTTCCTTGAGTTTCAGCATTGTAACCTTGCATTGCACCTCCTCCATTAAGTCCATGACTTGTCATGCCTTTAACCAGATTAGCTTTGGCATTGTTGAACTTAGCCGGCTTCAAATGTGGATGAAGAATCCAACATTTGTCTTTGATATGACATTTCTTTTTGCAATGATCGCAGGTGCTCTTCTTCTCCTTAGGCTTGTACGAGCTCTTATTAGCCAACAAGAGCTCCCCCTTTCCACCAAACAATCCAAAAGACCCTTGTTCCTTTTGAATCTGACAGCATACTTCATCAAGACTTGGCAGCTTGTCGGCTCGGAGAATGTGCTTGATGAGGTCGTTGTAGGAAGGATTCAAGACCATGAGAAGGGCAAAGACCTTGTCTTGCTCTCTTCTCTCACTCAAGATCAAAGGATCCACAGTAACTGGTCGCAACATCTCAAATTCTGCCTAAAGTGAGCGAAACTTTCCAAAGAAGGCATTGAATTCCATGTCAGCTTGACAGAGAAGGTTGATTGCCTTCTTGACTTTAAATACACGGGTCAGGGTTGAGACATTTCTGAATACTATCTTGAGAGTAGTCCACAGATCTTTGGCTGTTGTGCAGTATGAGTAAACTTCCAAGACTGGCTCATCCAAAGAGCCTTAGAGAATTGCGAGAACTGCCTGATCAGTTTTGAACCACTGTTTCTTGGAGACTGGCTTGATCTCCTCTTCATCTTCAGAAGTGAAGAGATCATCTTCTTCAGGCTCACCAACATGTGACCAGACTCCTCTGCCGCAGAGTACTGCTTTGGCAGTCCGAGCCCACAGCAAGTAGTTACTGCCGCCTTTGAGTATAGTAGGCAGAGTAACCTTCTTGTTCTTTGGTTTGTTTTCTTCCATGAATGAAGAGAACAAAAGCTTGAAAAACAACTTTGGAAAGGAAGATGGTTGTTTTGTAAAAGAACACAAGATGAAAGACGAACAAGAGAGAGAACAAGGGATTGAGAAAAAGAAGAGTGAGAATAGGAATGATTAATGATCGAAACTCTCTGACACCATGAAGAGATTGCGGATAATTGTGAACACTAAGTGAGATGATTAAGAATACTAAGTGATGAAGAACATCTTTGTAACATAAGAAAAGAAAGAACTTGACATTTCTAAGAGAGAAAATATTGATAGAATATATTGTGTGTGTTTCATTAAGCACAATAAGGGGCCTTTATATAGGCTTACAACATTAGTCTGAAACCTAAACAAATGGTATTATAATGGTAATGGAGTGTTGTAGGTGAATTCATGATGAAAGCTTAAGTGTGGCCAAGTTAGGTGAAAGTTAGGTAAACAAAGTATATGGATGAATTATTGGCTATGTTCAGCCTACCCACCACCTTCCTTAGCAGCCTCCAATGGTCCTACAATGTCTGCCATGATCCAGCTTCTATTTACTCATTTAGCTAGATAACTTCATTTCCATTTACCTTATTGTTTCACCACATTCCTTGTTTATTGTTCTTCGTTTAACAAATAGTGATCCCATGTGATCACATGTGATCTCAAATAAACACTTTGTGATCCAATGTCAACACCTCTGACTAATATTAACCTCAACTCAAGGAAAAAGGCCCAACACTTTGGGGATATCTCACACTTGCTTTCCAACAAACAATATGAATGAGAAGTCGACAAAATGAAAAGAGGAAGGTGTGCAATCATTAGGTTCACCAACAGCGATCAACCCGCAAACTGTCTCAAACTGTTTCGAGTTTAATCATTTTACAGTTTTATTTTAGATGTTTGGCTTTTGTAATGTTTCTTGGGTGGTGGGGGAGATTTGTAAACGGGAGGAGGAGAAAAAAATTGAGAGCTGACTTATACAAAAATGTCAGAGATGCAGTAATTGAGGAAGACACATATGCGAAGTCAATTGAACACAGAGTTATGTTACCCGTAAACTACATAGGAAGCTTAAGGTACATGGTGAAAAAATACCACGACACAATGGCAATATGTGGATGGAAAAAGAAACTCGGATCTATTTATCACAATGACCATCAATCAAAACTAGGAAGAAATCTCAAACCACTTGGAAACATATGGTGACGACGTAGCAAGTGATATACCTAACCTCGAATGCAGAATTTTCAAATGAAGATGAATATATACTGTATACAAAAATATGAAAATTAATAAAAATATATATAGAAAAACATATAAAACACCAAAACAGCTCAAAATTTACTAAGAAAATGGAAAAACAAAAGAAGTAGGGAAATTAATCACATAAGACTAACAATAACACTGTAAACAATAAAGAGCACACACAATACCAACTAAACAAAACAAAATCACATAAAAATAGAAAACAACACATGTCTTCACATATAGAATTTTCAAAAATATCAAATAAGAAAAAACAACCTCGCGCATGCGCGGAGTAAACAGCTCAGCTAGTGATTATAATAATGCATGATGCATAAAAGTCATTGAACCATTATTAACAAAAACTTAGAAATGATAGATTTTGATTTTTGGTTACAAATAAGTAATTATTTTGAAAACTAGTTTTCCTATATTTTACGGAATCCATTTAAAAAATAATAACTTAATTAGTAAATAAAATAATTTTTTGAAAATAAAAAAAATTTGTTCTAAAAATCACAAACATTCAAGGTCTAAAGCAATTAGCTTTTTTAGCTTTTGCATCAGCAAATGGAGCCTCAAGAACACAGAACATAGAGAACAGTCCGAAACAATAAGAGCCATATCACGCATCTTAATGAGAACCATAAAATGGAAGAGATTTTGTTGGCGGGGAATTGTTTCTCTTCTCTTTTGTAGTGTTGACCACGATTATTGTTTGTCGGAAAGACCAGAGTCTTGAATGGTCATTGCTGCATGTAGCTTTGTACTCGACCATTCAATTCTTTTTTGCATCTGTCACAATTAAGAGAAAAAGAAAAAACACGCTGCCAAATGTCGAACGTCAGCTATGTTGGATAGGTTTAGTGTGCTCGGGAGGAAAGCTGTTCCTAGCCCAAAACCACCTGGTGAAAACGCATTATTCGACTTGACTTAGAGACAGAGGTTGCTCGACTTAGCTCCTAGTTATCGGTAGCTACGCAAATGCTTGAAAAACAGAACCGGGACGTAGAGAATCTCCAAGGCTTTGTGGTGCATGGACGCCTGACATTCCCCTGCTTAAGTTGACCACATTCGGACGAAGAGTCTCAATCAATTCATGCAGGACATTATTAGAGGAAGTCCTACTCCATATTGAAAAATAAGTCTTTTATCTATTATATAATGGGAGAATGCTCTTTCCCTCAAATGGTTTTCCATCATGCCACGTGTCCTTATTTTAAAAAAACTAAGTATGTTTTCCACGCACACAAGTTTTTTGATTTCTGAGCCCTTATTATTTTAAAACTCTCATCTTATTTCAAAAATAAAATTGGACCCTTATGATGTTCTTTCGGGCTCTTGGCCACAGGCCCATTTCCACACTTCATCTTCAACCTTACCTTACGATGAGACCAACTTCTCGGCGGCTGTCGGAAATTCTTCACCTCCCTCCAATGCCTGTAACAGTCGCATTGCTTCCGCTTCCACTCCTTTAAGTTCCTTCCCCCTCTTTCAATCCTAATTACTGCCCAACCGATGGCTTTCCTTCACCATAACAGAGACTCTACTATAAATTGTGTCACCACAGACTCCAACCTCACTCACGTGTTTTCATATTCCTTTCTCCACCTTTCCTTACTTTCGATCAGACAACCAGTCGCTTCTCCTCCCAAATGGCCGCTCTCGATTTCGTCGCCGTCTTGGAAATGGTAGAAGGAGATACGATCTCAAACAACTTTTCAAAGGTCATGGTGGTTGCTAACGACATGAGGAATCTCGGGGAAGAGATGCCGGATGCCAAGGTGGTAGAGAAGATCCTGAGAACGTTGGTAGACAAATTTACTTATGTGGTGTGTGCCATTGAGGAGTCCAATGACATAAAGGAACTCTCGGTGGATGAGTTGCAGAGTTCATTGCTTGTTCATGAGCAGAAGTTGAACAAGAACACTGGAGAAGAGCATGCGCTCAAAATGGAGAGTCATAGACCAGAAGCGGGTAGAGGTAGAGGAAACTACCAAGGAAGGGGAGGCTCTCAGGGTCGTGGAGGCAGAGGAAGAGGTCGCTTCAATAAAGACACAGTGGAGTGCTTCAAATGTCACAAAATGGGGCATTTCAAGTATGAGTGTCGGAGTTGGGAAAAGGAAGCGAACTTTGCTGAGGAAGAAGAAGAGGAGGAGATAATGCTGATGGCACATGTTAACATGGAGAAATCCGAAGGAGAAGACATTTGGTTTCTGGATTCCGGGTGCAGTAACCACATGTGTGGAACTAAGGAGTGGTTCCTGGAGATTGACGACACCTTTCGCCAATCAGTTAAGCTGGGAGATGATCATCGACTGATGGTGGAAGGAAAGGGTAGTCTTCGACTTCAGATAAATGGATCTACTCAGGTCATCACCTCCGTCTATTACGTTCCAGGCTTGAAAAATAACCTACTCAGTGTAGGACAACTCCAACAGAAGGGGCTCAGAATCATCATTGAGGATGATACATGCGAAGTGTGGCATAAGGAACAGAAGAAAATGATCATGCACACGACCATGTCAAAGAACAGAATGTTCATTGTGGTTGCAACCATAAAAGGGACAAAAGAAACAGTGGAATCAAACTGTCTGCAAGTTTCAAGTGAAGGGGCAAGCGATATATGGCACAGGAGACTTGGTCACTTGAGTAATAAAGGGATTCAAACCATGGTGAAAAAGGAAATGGTCAATGGGCTAAGTGGTGTTACTGTCAATGGAGCAGTTTGTGAAGTGTGCATGAAGGAGAAACAGAACCGTGAGAAGATTCCCAAGAAAAGTGCATGGAGAGCAAGTAGAGGATTTGAGCTAGTGCACACTGACATATGCGGCCGATCTCACCAGCAACTGAGAGTGGAAAGAGGTATCTGATAAACTTTATTGATGATTTTAGTAGAAAATGCTGGACATATTTCTTGGCTGTAAAATCAGAAGCTCTCCAAGTGTTTAAGGAGTTTAGAGTCGCAGCTGAGAAAGAGATTGGAGCACCACTAGTGTGTCTCAGATCAGACAGAGGTGGGGAATACAACTCTGTAGCCTTTGCGGATTACTGTAAGGAGCATGGGATCTGGAGACAGCTCACTGCAGCATATACCCTTCAACAAAACGGGGTATCCGAGAGGAAGAACAGAACCATACTAAACATGACCAGATGTATGTTGTTGGGTATGGGGGTCCCGAGAAGGTACTGGGAAGAAGCAGCTCAATACGCAGTTCACATTCTAAACAGAAGTCCAGTTACAGTGTTGGGAGATGTAACACCAGGAGAGAAGTGGAGCAAACAGAAACCCACGGTTGGACATCTAAGAGTTTTTGGATGTGTAGCCTATGCGATGGTGCCGTATGAAAGAAGAGTGAAGCAGGATGAGAAGAGCACGAAGTGTGTAATGTTTGGCATCAGTAAAGAGTCAAAGGCGTACCGACTATATGATCCACTATCAAAAAGGATCATAGTCAGTCGAGACGTCAAGTTTGATGTGTAAGTCAAAAATCCACGTTTAAATTGATGGACGGTGGTGGGTGGCAAGTTTGTATTGTCAACAAAATCAGCACCCACCAATTTTTGCCAAACATTGTGGCTTTCACACTACCTCATTTCTTCTATAAAAGGCCAACGAAGGGGGATTGCAGATATCATCCCAAAATCTCAAAACCAAAGAAGGAGAGAAGAAGAGAGAGAAAGAGAAGAGAGAACGTGAGAGAAACAACAAAAAAAAAAGTTTTTTTTTTCTTTTGAGAAAATTAAGTGTAATTTTCTCGGAGTGTTCTCGGTTTTGGGTGTGAGTTGAGAGCTTGTAAAATTTCCCGGTGAATAATAAAAGATCTGTAGTAGGTCCGGAGACGTAGGCAAGATTGGCCGAACTCCGTTAACAAATTCGTGTGTATATACCCGCTCCCACAAATTCTGGTCTTTCTATTTCCTAACAACTGGTATCAGAGCCTGAGTAACGGTGATCGGTCAAATTTATTTATTTTATTTTTTTTGCGGAGGTACTGTTCATGAGGAACAGTACTATTCACGCATGCAAAACACTGTTCACGTGTGCATGCAGTCCACGTAAATAGTGAATTCGTGAATAGTGAATTTTGTCGGTAACATCGGTTTGTCGACGGAGGTGTTTTCAACACGGTGGTTCCAGAAACGATGGGAGGCGAAGACAGTTCGGCACACAGTATCGTTAAATTTGACGGTACGGATTATGCATTTTGGAGAATGCAAATTGAAGATTATTTGTACGGAAAGAAGCTTCATCAACCGCTGAGCAAGAAGCCTGAGAAGATGGATCAGGATGAGTGGGAGCTCCTTGACAGACAAGTTCTGGGTATTATAAGGCTAACACTGTCGAAGAACGTTGCTCACAACATTGCGAAGGAGAAGACCACGGAAGGGCTCATGAAAGTTCTCTCGGATATGTATGAGAAACCTTCGGCAAATAACAAGGTATTTCTCATGAAGAAACTCTTTCATTTGAAGAGGGAAGAAGGTGGCCTGGTTGCTGCACGTGTGAATGAGTTCAACACGATTGTCAACCAACTATCATCGGTTGAAATCGAGTTTGATGACGAAGTGCGAGCATTGATTTTGTTGGCATCTCTGCCAAATAGTTGGGAGCCAATGAGGGCAGCGGTTAGTAACTCTGTGGGTACTCAAAAGCTTAAATTCAATGATGTTAGAGATCGTATCCTTGCTGAGGAGGTTCGCAGGATAGATTCTGGTGAAGCATCAACGACCTTTGCTTTCAATGTGGAAAACAGAGGCAGAGACCAAGACAGAAGTAAACAGAGCAGAGGCAGATCAAAGTCAAGGTATGGAGGGAGCTAGTCCAAATTTAGACAGCCTTCGGAGTGCTGGAATTGTGGAAAGACAGGCCACATTAAGAAGAATTATCGCGCACCACCGAAGAAAGAAGACAACAAGAGAGGCGGAGCCAATGCAGTGACACGTGAAATTGCTGATGCATTGGTAGTGTCAGTTGATTCCCCTAGTAGAAGTGAAGCTCGTGTTGCAGCTGCAAATACCACCAAAGCATCGATCTCCTATGTCGATAGCCCAATCGATTCATGGGTACTTGACTCAGGAGCGTCATTCCACACCACACCGCACCACAACATTATGGAGAATTATGTTGCGGGAAATTACGGAAAGGTATATCTTGCAGATGGATTGCCTTTGGACATAGTTGGTATTGGAGATGTAAACTTGAAGATGTCAGACGGACGTGTGTGGAAGATTACAAAGGTTAGACATGTGCCTAAGTTGATGCGAAATCTGATTTCAGTAGGTCAACTTGATGATACGGGCCACGATGTCAACTTTGGTGGTGGATCCTGGAGGGTCAGGAAAGGTTCAATGGTGGTTGCTAGAGGTCATAAAAGAGGCATTCTTTATATGACAACGAGTTATCAAGACACTGTTGCTGTTGTCGAGAATGCCAAACAAACCAAGTTGTGGCATTATAGGTTGGGGCACATGAGTGAGAAAGGGATGAAACTCATGGTAGAAAATGGCGCTCTTCCAGATCTGAAGACGGTGGATCATCAGATGTGTGAAAGTTGCATCCTTGGAAAGCAGAAACGGGTTAGTTTCTCTAAAGGAGGAAGAGAGCCAAAATCGGAGAAGTTAGAGCTGGTACACACTGACGTGTGGGGACCCGCTCCTGTTGCATCGCTGGGAGGTTCATACTACTATGTGACCTTTATTGACGACTCCACAAGAAAGGTGTGGGTGTACTTCATGAAGAACAAGTATGAAGTGTTCTCGGTTTTTAAAAGATGGAAAGCCATGGTTGAGATTGAGACAAATCTCAAGTTGAAGTGTCTAAGGTCTGATAATGGTGGAGAGTACATCAGTGACGAGTTCAAGAGATATTGCGCTGATAGTGGAATCAAGATGGAGAAGACTATTCCTGGAATGCCTCAACAAAATGGAATAGCAGAAAGGATGAACCGGACCCTGAACGAGCGTGCAAGGAGCATGAGATTGCATTGTGGATTGCCGAAGACGTTTTGGGCAGATGCAATCAGTACTGCAGCCTACTTAATAAACAGAGGACCGTTAATGCCCTTGGGATTTAAGATCCCTGAAGAATTATGGAGAGGTAAGAAAGTAAATCTTTCTTATTTGAAGATATTTGGATGCTTAGCTTATGTTCACGTTGAGGATGCTGTAAGAAGTAAACTTGACTCGAAATCTAAGAAGTGTTACTTCATCGGTTATGGTAACGAGGAGTTTGGTTACCGTTTTTGGGATGATGAAAATCGGAAGATCATCCGCAGCAATAATGTTGTGTTCAACGAAGAAGTGTTGTACAAGGATAAGCTAAGAGAAGGTTCAGGGAAGAAAGAGCCTGAAGCTGTTGACTTAGATGATATCCTGAAATCGGAGTTGAAAAAGGATACCGCAACAGCAGAAGAAATCTCTCAAGAAGAGAGTGGTGAGGCGGATGAGAGTGATGATTCTGAAGTGGTCCCATATACACCGGTCACGGAGCTACGACGGTCAAGTAGAATCATCAGAAAGCCTGTAAGATTTTCTCCATCGCTCAACTACATTCTGCTCACGGACAGAGGCGAGCCTGAATGTTATGAAGAGGCTATGCAAGTTGATGAGTCAATCAAGTGGGAGCTTGCAATGAATGACGAGATGGACTCGTTGTTATCCAATCACACATGGAAGTTAGCAGATTTGCCTAAGAATAAAAAGGCATTGCATAACAAGTGGGTCTACCGAATAAAAGAAGAACCTGATGGGAGTAAACGCTATAAGGCGAGACTTGTTGTGAAGGGATTCCAACAAAAAGAAGGCATTGACTACACTGAAATTTTTTCTCCTGTAGTCAAGATGGTGACCATTAGAACGGTTCTCGGGCTGGTAGCACAAGAAGATTTGCATCTTCAGCAGATGGATGTAAAGACGGCATTTCTTCACGGTGATTTGGATGAAGAAATTTATATGAAGCAATCCGAAGGCTTTGAGATCAAAGGGAAAGAAAGCCTTGTTTGCAAGCTGAAAAGGAGTTTGTATGGCTTAAAACAAGCTCCAAGACAGTGGTACAAAAGATTTGACAACTTTATAAAAGGTGTTGGTTTCTTGAGGTGTGAAGCTGACCACTGTTGTTACTTCAAGAAGTTTGAAGATTCCTACTTGATACTGCTCCTATACGTTGATGACATGTTGATAGTAGGAGCAGACTTGCATGAGATCAATAGCTTGAAGACGAAACTCTCAGAAGAGTTTGCGATGAAAGACCTTGGAGAAGCAATACAGATTCTAGGGATGAGAATCAGTAGAAGCAAGGAAGGTCTCAAGCTATCACAAGAGGAGTATGTGAAGAAAGTCCTCAAGAGGTTTAACATGGATGACGCGAAGCCAGTTGGTACTCCTCTGGCAAGTCATTTTCGGTTATCCAGAGAACAGTCTCCAAAGACGGAAGACGAGATGGCATATATGGATAAAGTTCCATTTGCTTCTGCTATAGGAAGCCTTATGTACGCGATGATATGTACAAGGCCAGACATTGCACATGCAGTGGGAGTCGTCAGCAGATTTATGAGCAATCCAGGAAAGGAACACTGGGAAGCCGTCAAGTGGGTTTTCAGATACCTGAAAGGAAATCCAAGCTTGTCGCTGTGTTTCACGAAGTCTAAGACGGAATTGCAGGGATATGTTGATGCTGACAACGGAGGTGACGTTGACAGCACAAAGAGCACAACCGGGTATGTCTACACTTTTGGCGGTACTGCAATTTGTTGGGTTTCAAAGTTGCAGAAAATTGTATCTCTATCAAGCTGTGAAGCTGAGTACGTTGCGGTAACGGAGGCAACAAAAGAGATGATATGGCTACAGTCTTTTCTAGAAGAGATAGGCCATGACGAGGGGAAAGGTGTGTTGTACTGTGACAGTAAAAGTGCCATCGATTTGGCAAAGAATCCGGTTTACCACGCTCGGACGAAGCACATACATCGTCGATATCATTTCATCAGATCGGCATTAGAAGATGAAATGTTGGTGCTTGAGAAGATCCCAGGAAGTAAGAATCCGGCAGATATGCTGACGAATGTCGTGCCGTATGATAAGCTGAGGTTGTACACAACCTCAGTTGGCTTGTTGGAGTAATAAGCTGGGAAGACCTGCTACATTGATCAAGGTGTGAAGACAGATTGAGATCAGTCTTCAAGTGGGAGATTGTAAGTCAAAAATCCACGTTTAAATTGATGGACGGTGGTGGGTGGCAAGTTTGTATTGTCAACAAAATCAGCACCCACCAATTTTGGCCAAACATTGTGGCTTTCACACTACCTCATTTCTTCTATAAAAGGCCAACGAAGGGGGATTGCAGATATCATCCCAAAATCTCAAAACCAAAGAAGGAGAGAAAGAGAAGAAGAGAGAAAGAGAAGAGAGAACGTGAGAGAGAACGTGAGAGAGAAAAAAAAGGTTTTTTTTTTCTTTTGAGAAAATTAAGTGTAATTTTCTCGGAGTGTTCCCGGTTTTGGGTGTGAGTTGAGAGCTTGTAAAATTTCCCGGTGAATAATAAAAGATCTGTAGCAGGTCCGGAGACGTAGGCAAGATTGGCCGAACTCCGTTAACAAATTCGTGTGTATATACCCGCTCCCACAAATTCTGGTCTTTCTCCGCAAAATTTGACCGCGTATTTCCTAACATGATGAGGATAAAGCGTGGAAGTGGGAGGACAAAGAAGATGGAAACATTACATGGGAAGCCATGGTGAGTGATTCTGAGGAAGAGAATCAGGAGGATCCGGTAACAGAAAATCCAGTGCCAGAGGAGAACACAAACGATGATACAGAAGCCGTGACTCCAGGACCTGCAACAGAGGGTTCTAGAGCAGATAATGGAGATGGAGACAAACGTGTTCGACAAAGGCCAGTTTGGATGAAAGACTATGTAGTCGATGGTGTCAAGTTTGTGATAGAGGAGGAAGGGGAAGAAATGACGGCTCTATTCATTGCCGAAGAGGATCCGGAAAAGTATGAAGATGCTGCACAGGATGACAGATGGAGAAAAGCAATGGAAATGGAAATAAAATCGATCGAAGAAAACAATACCTGGGAATTGGTGGAGTTACCTGAGGAAGCCAAGGTCATCGGAGTAAAATGGGTTTTTAAAACCAAGTTCAACGAGAGAGGATAGGTTGATAAGTTCAAGGCGAGGTTGGTGGCAAAAGGGTATCACCAAACACAGGGCATTCATTTTCACAAGGTCTTTGCTCCTGTTGCGAGGTGGGATACCATCAGAACGTTGCTTGCTATGGCTGCTCAGAGAGAGTGGACAGTCTTTCAACTTGACGTTAAAAGTGCTTTCCTGCACGGGGAACTAAATGAGGAAGTCTATGTTGAACAGCCGCAAGGTTTTGAGATCAGAGAAGAAGCTGACAAAGTCTACAAATTAAGAAAGGCTTTGTACGGGTTAAAGCAGGCACCATGAGCCTGGTATAGCCGGATTGAAGGTTACTTCATGAAAGGAGGATTCAAAAAATGCTATTGCGAGCACACACTGTTCGTGAAGGAGAAGGGAGGTAACATTCTGATCGTAAGTGTGTATGTAGATGATTTGATCTATCTGGGAAGTTCGAGTGAGATGCTTGAGGAGTTCAAACAGTCGATGATGGAGGAGTTTTCAATGACAGACCTTGGTAGATTGAAATATTTTCTGGGCGTGGAAGTGATTCAGGATGAACAAGGAATTTTCATCAATCAAAGGAAGTATGCTGTGGATGTCTTGAAGAGGTTTGGAATGGAAAGTTGCAATCCTGTACGTAATCCGATGGTTCCTGGTCAAAAATTAACAAAGGAAGGTGCAGGAGGTGCAGTAGATTCGACTCAGTTCAAGCAGATGGTCGGAAGTCTGAGATATCTTACATCTACGAGGCCGTACATGATGTTCTCAGTTAATCTCATTAGCAGATACATGGAGGAGCCTACTGAGCAACACTTGTTGGCAGTAAAACGAATCCTAAGGTATGTTCAAGGAACTCTGTCTCTGGGAATCAGATATAGGAGAGGAGATGGAATGTCTAGGGTGGTTGGATATGTGGATAGCGATTATGCAGGCGATGCAGATGATAGAAAAAGTACGTCAGGGTATGCATTCTTGTTGGGAGAAGGAGCTGTCTCATGGGCAAGTAAGAAACAGCCGATTGTGACATTATCAACCACAGAAGCAGAGTTTGTCTCTGCAGCACTTGGGGCGTGTCAGGCAGTTTGGCACAGAAATATTATGGAAGAGATTGGAGTGATTCAAGACGAAGGGACTGTGGTTTATTGTAATAACAGTTCAACGATTAAGCTCTCAAGGAACCCAGTTCTGCACGGACGAAGCAAACACATTCATGTGAGGTACCACTTTCTCCGTGACTTGGTAAACGATGGAACTATCAAGCTTGAGTACTGTTCTACTCTGGAACAAGTCTCAGACATTATGACGAAGGCAGTAAAGCTAGATGTGTTCGAGAATCTCAGGAGAAGGCTTGGAGTATGTTCAAAGGATGATTAAACTGGAAGAAGGGCGGTTCCAATTTAGGGGAGAATTTGATGAAGAATAAGTTAGTTAATTTGTTTCTTGTTTCTGAATTAGTCAAATTGAATAAGTCGAAGCTGACCGAGTTTGTAGGAATCAGCTTCGTAAGTAGTTGAGTAAGTTTCGGAGTTTTGTTGTAAGACTCATAAGTCTATTTAAGAGACTTGAGTCGTTTGAAGTTTAATAAGAAGAACACAGTTCACTTGAGTCGTTTGAAGTTTAATAAGAAGAACACAGTTCTGAAATCTTGTTCGATACAGTCTAAAACACAAGTCTTTGCCTCTGGTTTTTCATTCTTCCCCTAAATTCTCTAATTAATTAGAACTTACGCTTTTCAAAAATGAGCTCCTAATAACTATGTTTACATGTCAGTAATCTGATTATATGTACCTTATTTTTTTTTTATCTAAAGTGTGGCTCATTACATAGTTCAGTCGATTTCTACATAAAGATCGCATTTGATCTCTCGGTATCTGGATATCGTAACTCGCAGTATGATATCAGTATTCTGATATGGAAGGTATGTTAAGCCACAAAGAGAACTGATAAAGAGATAAACTTAATACAACCCAAAAGACAAGAAAAGCTGATTTTTTTCTATATCAATTGATATGGAAATGGTCTGTCAACTTTGTCACAGGATCCAAAAGAGGGACACTGGTAGATGCAGTTTGGCAACGGCTATGTTTTAGGATATTGGCCATTTTTTCTCTTTTCCTACTTAACAGAAAGTGCATCGATGATTGAGTGGGGACGAGAAGTCGTGAACTCGCAATCAGATGGCCACCACACTTCAACACAAATAGGCAGTGGTAGATTCCCAGAAGAAGGCTGTAGCAAAGCAAGTCACTTCAGGAACATTCAGGTGGTATATAATACTCTTAAAATGTTAATTGGTGAAATGATTTTAGTTGATCAACTGAGGTATGTAAACACAAGCACCGTTGGTTTGGATATTCATGTATTAAGGTACAAATGAATAGGAGACGATAATGTACAATTGATATTATTATAGAACTTCGCTCACCTGAATTTGATACTATTAAAGATTTTAATGAATCATTCTCAAAAGTTTGTAGGTTCAAATCTTTTTTAGTTATTTGTCTACTAGCTTTCATGAATCACCCCAACAAGTTTGGTTCTCTTGATTGACTACTCTCTTATGAAATTCTTTGCAGTTCAAAGGCAGAAATGCTCATAGGTTAATTACATAAGTTCTTCATTCTGAGTAAGTTATTTTACTATTTCTCCTTCACAATATTTTCTCTCTCTACCATTTCCCATTAACAGTTTTTTTACTCTCTCATATTGTTCTTTACCTATTTCTGCAACTCCAGGTTTATCATCGCTTTGCATATAGTGATGAACACGATCGGTGGATTATGTATGATTATGCTGACAAAACCTTTAAGGTAAAAGTATTGAAATACGCTTGGCTGCAAAACCGCTAATGTACAAGTATTGAAATACACTTGACTTTGCAGTCACATACTCTGTGCCACATTATCACCCATTTTACTTAATATATTTAGGAGACTGCTAGCGCAAGTGATGTACTTTCTATGTGACATTGCAACCAAAAGTTCTCCACCGCTATAGGAATTTTTCTAACTTTTGTCTTAAGATAAAGCTAAAGTGTTTTTATTACAAGGGGTCTTACAAGATCTAAAGTTACTTCTCTTGGTTAAACACCTAAGCAGAACGTGAAATTCACGTTTAGTGACCAGATTGTGAGTATCCTGTGAACCTATCTGGCTTTCTAAGCTGACATTTTTACTTATTTCACTACAAAAAAAGTTCTCATTGATAGCAGTTGACTATAGCATTTTTTTCCAAACTGCTATCGTTGATGAGCTGGAAAATTCTAATACTTTATAATAGCATTTTATCAACGCTATGATAAAATTTCCCTAAGCGGGAAGCGAAAAGTGAGATTTGGAGCCTAAATTTTGAGATCTAGAGGGAAAATTTTAGTTTTGCAATTTTTTCAAGTGTTTTCATGTTAAGGAAAAAAACAAGCCTCATTTCATTTCTATTATACACAGAAAAAAAACCCCACCACTTTGTCGAGATCTTAGGTTTCCATTTGCAGGGCAAAATCTTCTCTTTCACCTCCATCCTCTGATTCTTCTCCATTCTCTCTTTCTCTCTCGTAGTCCTCCTCTCGCTTTCTCTCTCGTAATCGTCCTCTCCCTTTCTCGAACCCTAACATTATGGCCTTCTTCGGCGACTCCTGCTCCGTCGCTGCCTCTTCTCACTCGTTCTATTCAAATCAAATCTTAAGCATCGATAATAGAGTGGTTACGGAGCCGGCCAGCGAGAAGAACAAATCCAATTCTGCTCACCCTAATTACGAAGAGGTAAAGAGATTTGATCTAAATTTTGGCTTTCCCAATTCAGATTTCTGATATTAGAGATTTGATTTTGGGTTATTTGTTTCATTTCAAGTTTATTGATACGCCTAAGATCTTTGCTCCTTTTTTTTTTTCAATTGCACCGTTAATGAAATTGCCTCTGGATTACGCACAAGGTTTGTGAATCTTCTTTTAGGGATTTGATATATTAGTACCTCCTCGACAGTTTTGAATATCTCGTTTATATTTTTCTCTTGATGTCCATCACACTAGTTTGCAGACTGGATATTTTTTCCCAAGAGAGAGAGCATTTTTACCGAGGTATCAAATGATGGAATGTTGGATACGACGTTAAGGCAAGGCTTGTGGAACCTTGGATACACTCAGGGTATCAGCGTTTGGATACAACACTAAGGCAAGGCTTAAGTTTTTTTAATTCTGTTTTCACGAGGCACTTCAATCTCTATGTTCTTGACAACAGATCTGATGGAGATGCAGGCGATGTTGGAGAAGATGAGGATCGAGAAGGAGAAGACGGATGACTTGCTGAAGGAGAATGACGAGATCCTAAGGGAGGAGGAGGAACTTGCTGAAGGAGAAGTTCTCTGTGTACCGATTCGATTGGTGATCTGATTCATGTTTTGTTGCATTTGTTCTTGGATGTACTTAGATCTCCACTTCCTAAATATATTTTTATTCAAGGATTTACAGTTTTGATGTACAATTTTGAAATTGCAGGCCAGGAACAATGCTAGAGTTATGATCTCAGGCTCTTTGCACTACTCAGAGAAATATGAAGCAAAAAGATGAGATTTGTAGCAATCTCCAGCAGAAGGTTCAATTTTCTTTGTTCTTCCTAATGATATGCTTGGTTTACATTTTATGAATAACAAGAACAAGAACCATTTTATCACCATTCTTTAACGATTCAAGTCCTTTCTAAATGTGCTATTTGATTTTTATTTTCTGATGTCTGACTAAGGTTTTTTTTATGTTGTTAGGAAAAAGAACATAAGCTGCTGCAAAAGTAACTTATTGATGAAAATGACGAAGAGAAATAAGAGTCAAAGAGGGAACAAAGATGTAGAGAGAAGGAACAAGCCGAGCTAAAGAAGCAACAAGCTGAGCTAAAGAAGCAACATGGAATTACAAAAACGGGCGTCAGTCATGGAGGTGTATGTTTCCTCAAATTGGTATGTACTTATTGGTCTCTTCAATTTCGATTGAAGATGAGATTGTTAAAGAATAGGGTTTGTTTGACTGGTTAACTAAATGAGAAATTTGTTGCAGGTTTCATCCATCCGTTCAAAGGCTTGTGTATAATAATGACCAAGGAAAGATCATTTTCGAAGTGAGATGTGAGAAGCATGCAAACAAACCTAGGAGTGTGTAGGAGTGTAAGTATTTGTTCCTTGGTGGCAATGTATAGAATTCTATTGTGAAAATGTTAGATTATGTGATTAATGTATAGAATTCTATTGTGAAAATGTTATTCAAAGATTTTATAATGTAATATTACAGTTATGTAAATTTAATTGCTGATCTATTTCATATATGAAATATGTTTTGAGTCTGATATTATATTTAAAAATATAGTTAATTAATAATGTAAAAATATGATTTAAAACCATTGAACAATAGCACTTAACCGAGAACATATAGCACGTATACATTGATATAATAAAATAAATCATAACATTCACGGAAATGCTATCGTATTTGACATAATCATAGCGTCCCGAAAAAATGCTATCGTAGAGGGGTACCTATTATAACAGCGGTATAGATAGCATTTACGTTAACGCTATCAAACCCATATAATAACTGTTTCCGAATGCTATCAATGTACATATTTGTTGTAATTTGAGATGATCTAACAGAGCTTTTATTCGTAGCTGAATGTTGTAATTGATGTTCCTGGAGAAGAAGCTTATCATTTCAAGTCAAGATTATTGGGGAAGGTATAATTAATCGACAAATTAATTTTTGGGGTTGTTATACATGCTTCGACTAAATTATTATTGACGAGGGTTATAGAGAATACTAGAGAAGTGCAGATATGAAGTATGTCAAACTAAAGTTGAGATCCGTCTCGCAAAAGCAGAGATAATCTCTGGGGCCTCCCTTCAATATGGCAAAGGGCAAGCCCTTCTGCCTAAATCCAATGCCGCATCAGGTTTTATTTTACCCATTACACCATCTTGCTTCAGTTTGTCTCAGAAAGAAACTATCTTGGTGTTTAATTTATTTGTTCCAAAAGGCATTTGTAAAACATAAAACAATCAATTCCATGGCTGTCCCTTCTCATGTGATTCTATGTTCATATGCAGCTGTGTCATAGAGGCCAACATATCCATCTTCTAAGCCTGGAAAAGACTGGGACAAGCTGGAACCTGAAGTGAAGAAACATGTTCTTTTTAGCTTTTTAACATGAACAAATCATTCATGAGTTCATCAATCTCTTTTTGGTCTTCTTTTTAAAAAACTTACCATTTGTCCTTTTGAACATGTTGTACGACTTTGCTTTCCCATATGTATTTACAAATAAACAAAAGTCTACATATTCCAAAATTGATTTGGGTATATATGCTCCTAATTTGTATTATAAACAATGTCACAAAACACTAGCCATGAACTAAAAGATATGTGACACGTGAGCAGCAACCATAAACATTCGACATTAACCAAGAAAACAGTATAAATTATGGTTCTTAAATACCTTTGTTAAAAATGGATAGAAATGTCACATAAGAGTAAAATAAATTTAGCTGAGATATTTGGATAATCGTATATTTGCTTTTAACATTTTCAAAAATTTAAATTAAGAGTATTTTCAAACAACCTCAACGCACGTAAAGGACTTGGAACATTCACTGAAAAGTCGAACTGTTACGTGTGATATGCTAATTCTTAAAATATACATAAAACAACAAATTAATATTAAAATATTCTGGATTGCTAAATTTTATTGAAAATAAATATTATACAAAGAAAATAAGCATATAATCAACGAAATACTATCACGCACATGCGCGGAGTTAGCAGCTTTACTAGTTTATAGTAATGTATTTAAATAATATTAAAATATATAAAAATTTTGATTTTTTGTAAGTTAAAAAGAATCTATAAAATGTTTGGGCCCTAAACAGTCGCTTACCCTATTTATATACTATAGGTCGGGTCTGATGCATGGGAAGTTTCTTGTTTCTTGTTTAGAGTTCAAATCTTAGGGTTTCGAATGTTTCTTATTTTTTCCTCATGAGAAATGATTTGAACTAGGTGATTATGTAGCGCGGGAATTATTTTAATAAATTTTCATTTTTTTTTCTTTTATATGTGTTTGTTCTTTTTTTTTTGATCTGCATGACATTCCTTTAAACTCAAAGATATGAGAAAGAAATGTTAGAAGTGTATATATGTGGATCTCTATATATGCCTAGCAGATGATTATTGAGAAAACTAAACACATATCTGTCTGCAAACGTGTTTGGTATATTTCGGACTATCCAACACTGGTTTCCTCTCTTTCAAAAAAAGAAAAAAAAAAAAAAACACTGGTTTCCTATTACACAATGTTTCTAAATCCAGACATTAAATCCCCTAATGTAGCAAATGTATCATGTATCTGATTTCTCCAATTTATTTGATTTTAATTAAGAAGAATGAATATCATACACCTGTAAACTTAACAAGGCTATCCCAAAAAAAATGTCTTGGGTGATATCAGAGTTAACAACTTTGATATAAATAGTGGTGAGTAGAAACGTAGAGAACAAGGAAAAAAAAAAAAAAAAGCTGTGCGAGTCACTTGGAGAAGCATTACAAAGCGCATACCATTCCAATTTTCGTCTTCATCTACTGTTTACTGTTTAGAGAAAGGAGATTTGGGGGAAACTCTAAGATAAATTATGAGGTCAAAGTTTTGACGAATATGGTGTGTGTCTTACCAAGTGCGTACAAACTTTGCTGCTCGATTTCGCAAAGCTGTAAAACTATACTTGATGTTTTTGATAGAGAGGTGATCAACTATTATATAGTAGATTTATCAACGGCCAGGATTTTCTTTGTCAATTTCTGTGGCGGTGATGAAGATTTAGATTAGGAGTACTGACTTTTTTTTTTTAATTACAAAACCCTAAACCTAGAAATACTTTTATTAGAGTCTATGTGATTTGTATTCTTATGCATCTCTCTCCGTCCGATCAGGAACTACAACGTTCGATCATGAACTCCATCCCGATTGATCTGCTTTTGGAGATATTTTTGAGATTGCCTTCAAAGTCAATAAAGAGGTTTCGTTGCTTGTCGAAGCTATGGAGTTACTTACTTCACCGTCCATATTTCACTGAGTCGTTCTTGACCAGGTCCTCCGCTCGTCCACGTCTCTTATTTGCCCTCCTAGAAAACGGAGAGAGTTGTTTCTTCTCTTCCCCACAGCTTCAGAATCCATATGACAAGTCGTCTCTTGTAGTAGCCGCCGGTTTTCATACTAAGTTCTCTGGATTCACTCGTAGTTATGATTCTGGTTTGATCTTTCAAAGTAATATACGTATGGAGACCGGTCCCAAGACGGTGCCTATGCTATGTAACCCTAACACGGGACAGTATGTGATATTACCTAAACAGGGTTGTCTACGGCCTAGCTATTTAGGTTTTGATCCGATTGACAAGCAATTCAAGGTATTGTCCATGGCTAGTCGATTTTCTGAAGATAGGAATGTTCATAAAATTCTGACATTAGGTACTAGAAAACTTAGGTGGAGGAAGATCCACTGTCCTTTATATGAGTGTTCGCATGAAAATATATGCATCAATGGGGTTTTGTATTACTTGTCCGCTGAACAAAATGGAACATATGGTACCTTAGTTTGCTTTGATATTAGGTCTGAGAAGTTCAAGCTGATTGATGGAGACTATAGAAAATGCTTTCATAAATTTTCTTCTAAATTGGTAAACTACAAGGGCAAATTAGGTCTGATTTTTTGGCGGCATGAAGAGGATCCGAAAGAGTTGCGTGTATGGGTTCTAGAGGATGTGGAGAAACAGGTATGGTCCAAATATGTTTACACTTTGCCCAAGTTTGAAGTCTGTGAACCTCACAGTGTTTCTGTCGCTGGAGTGACAGCTATGGGTCAAATCGTTTTGTCAATGAAACATATATCGAAGAAACCTTTTTATGTTTTCTACTTCAATCCCCAAGACAAAACTCTACATACAGTTGAAATCCAAGGTTTTGAAGGTTTTGAAGTGGGCCATTGGGTAAGCACCTATGTGGAACATGTAGAGGTTCTTCATGCTAGCGATGCAAAGCTATTTAGCAGTAGCATCTCAGTTCCATCTGTGAAGAACAAAACCACTACAATCGGGAAGAAGCGAAAACGATGGTGCAAGTAGGGAGAGACGTGTGGAGAGTTCAAGAGATAGAGACGATCACTATCTGAGAAGAGAGAGAGAGAGAGAACAATCAAATCTTTTTTGCACTTTGTTTTTTGTTCCTTGTGATTTGAACAAAGACTGATTTTCCTATGGTACACTTGGAGTTATCAGTTATGACTAGCAATGTTAGCATGACAATGTGATGGTTTTGGTAGTCTTTGGCTCCTGTCCTTATCACATCAACCATAGTGCAAAGTTTTGGTTTTGTTCTTTCATTGGAGGCCTTGTGTTTTCTTTTCTTACATGTAAGTGAAGTAATCGGACTATCTCTGCAAATTTTCTTTCGTTTTCAGTGACTACAAATATAGAATTTAACTCGGAATATATTTTTAAGACATCAAATTCGATCTCCAGTGCAAAAAGTACACCTTTTGATACAGTCATGAAAATTGACAAAACTATTTGGTTCTGCGTCTTCTGATAATCATACACCAATGGTAGATTCACTATAACCTCCAAAGAATCTGCAGAACAAAACTATTTGCACAAAGTGAATCAGTTTTGCAGTGGAGCTAAAGTTTGACGAGAAAGATTTATTTCAGTGTAATTTGGAAAGAAAGAAACATATGTGGCACACGCAAACAAACAAACAGATCAAACAAGAACTAGTTCATATTCTTGTCTTTTCTCAGAGCAATTCACTTAAAACCCAGTGCACATTCTGGAGACATAACACAAAGATATATATATTCATCATTATTTATTGTTTTAATCATTAAACTACATCAGCAAAGCTAGGAAATTGGAGCCACAAAAGACAGAGACCATTCATAACAAAACCACTTTCTACAATCATTGAAGTTCAGAGAGAAGTATCCGGACAATGGCTTGAAATTGAAAATCAATAGGCTCTTCCGTTTGCAAATAGTGAGTACATAGCCCAAAAAGAGCAAAACATAAAAACCGAACAACACAAGAACTGAGAGAATTCAGTCATTAAAACCGAACAACACAAGAACTGAGAGAATTCAAACATTAAGACGAAATAATTAAACAGGCTCTCTGTTTCGATTGGTTCTCTAATTACTTTGAACTGATTGTGATTCATTTCTGTGTATTTAGTTACAATGCTGAAATGTGCGATTTTGTATTAGTTTATATTTATAGTTTTGAGATTGTAGTTGATGCTAGATTATCTCATGTGTCCTTCTTTTGCTGCGATTCGATTAAACCTATGTTTTTTTGTTTTTTTTGTTTCTTTTGGTGATGTATATAGATTGGGAACAGAATCATAAGGAAGAGAAGAGGTGCGTGTGGAGCACGTGCAGCAGTCAAGGTGTGATGAAGAGTTTAAATCAGGAAGAAGAAGAAGAACGATGAGCTTCAACCACATACCAAGCGTTCTCTAGTCTGAGTCTCTGAGAGTGTGAGCCATCATTATGAAGAAAAAAAGACATTGTTAGATACATCATACATATATACATGAGGAAGGAGCCAAGGAGGGGAGACGTCAGGTGAGCGAAAAAGCATTTACGATTCTGTTTAATTAGTTTTCCTTTTTCTAATTTTAATAAAGGACACGTCTCGTACTCTTTCGTGATGATGTGGCAGAAGGATGAAGAGTGAGGTGATCACTATTATATAGTAGATTTATCAACGGCCAAGATTTTCTTTGTGAATTTCTGTTGCGTGGATGAAGATTTAGATTGGGAGTACTGACTTTTATTTAATTACAAAACCCTAGATATACTTGTATTAGAGTCTCTGTGATTTGTTTTCATACTACAACGATCGATCATGGATTCCTTCCTGATTGATCTGCTTTTGGAGATATTCTTGAGATTGCCTTTGAAGTCAATAGTGAGGTTTCATTGCTTGTCCAAGCTATGGAGTTCCTTACTTCACCGTCCATATTTCACCGAGTTGTTCTTGACCATGTCCTCCGCTCGTCCACGTCTCTTATTTGCCATCAAACAAAAAGGAGAGACTTGTTTCTTTTCTTCCCCACAGCTTCAGAATCCATATGAGAAGTCGTTTCTTGTAGTAGCTGCCGATTTTCATACCAAGTTCTCTGGATTCACTTGTAGTTATGATTCTGGTTTGATCTTTCTAAGTGATTTACATACGAGGAACGGTAACAGGCCTCCGCCTATGGTATGTAACCCTAACACGGGACAGTATGTGATATTACCTAAAGAAAGTTATCGACAGTCCTATATAGGTTTTGATCCAATTGAAAAGCAATTCAAGGTATTGTCCATGGCTACTCCATCTTCTGAAGATGGTAATGATCATCAAATTCTGACATTAGGTGCTGGAAAACTTAGGTGGAGGAAGATCCAATGTCCTCCATCCAATGGGCCTTTGTTCAGACATATATGCATCAATGGGGTTTTGTATTACTTGTCGACTGAAAAAGATGGAATGTATCGTCATAGGCCTCATAGCGTAATTTGTTTTGATATTAGGTCTGAGAAGTTCAAGCTGATTGATGGAGACTATAAAGAATGCTTTCATGGTTTTTGTCATAAGTTGGTAAACTACAAGGGCAAATTAGGTCTGATTTTTTGGAGGTTAGATGAAGAAGATGCCAAGGAGTTGCGTGTATGGGTTCTAGAGGATGTGGAGAAACAGGTATGGTCCAAATATGTTTACACTTTGCCCAAGTTTGAAGTCTGTGATCCTCGCTCTGTTTATGTCGTTGGAGTGACTGCTATGGGTCAAATCGTTTGGTCAACGAAACATATATCGAAGAAACCTTTTTATGTTTTCTACTTCAATCCCCAAGACAAAACTCTACATACAGTTGAAATCCAAGGTTTTGAAGGTTTGGAAGTGGGCCATTGGGTAAGCACCTATGTGGAACATGTAGAGGATCTTCATGCTAGCGATGCAAAGCTATTTAGGAGTAGCATCGATGCTATCTCAGTTCCATCTGTGAATAACAAAACCACTACATCAGGATGAGGTAAGAGAAAACGATGGTTCAAGTAGGGAGAAGAAACAGAAAGATAGAGAGAGACGTGTGGGGAGTCCAAGAGATAGAGACGATCACTAGCTGTGAAGAGAGAGAGAGAACAATCAAACCTTTTGCTGAGATGTTTTTTTGACAATTTTTATTTATTAATCAATAGTTTTCTTTCTTGCACTTTGTGTTTTTTTTACCTGATTTTTCTATGGTACACTTGGAGTTATCAGTTATCACTAGCAATGTTATCATGACAATGTGATGGATTTGGTAGTCTTTGGCTCCGAGAATCATTTCCTTGATGATTTATGGGAAAAGCTAAGTTTTTCACTTTCATATCAGATGATCTCTATCTATAATTACACATGTATTATTTCGAATGATCTTCTTAATAAGGGTTTTATTCAATGCAAGTAAGAATCTCTTTAATTTGGGCTAAAGTTTATAAGGGACTCCTCTATGTTCTGTTCTCTTGTGGTTCTGTGTGTAGAGTTCGTTATAGATAAGTGATATGGTTCAGCTTGAACATGGAACATGGTTATTGTACTGGGTTGTTAATGTACAAGGTGGAATTTTTCAGCTCAGAAGAAAACCAATTAGTTATAGCAATGACAGATTTAGCTTACCAAAAGAATGAGCTGTCCCCTCTTCACCTACTTATCAGATTTGAATGATCATATAACAAAGAACTGACCTGTGAATTGAAGAATCACTAAGTCGTTAGAAACGTTGTCAGTGGATTTTGATGCTTGATGGGAACACAGCCGTGAGGCAGTTAAGTTTAGTAGGAAATTTCTGTTTCTTTTATGCTCTTAGATACATTGTCAAAGATCTTCTTGGCCATGGGACTTTTGGTCAGGTTGCTAAATGCTGGGTTCCTGAGACAAACAGCTTAATTTGTTGCTAAAAAACCAGCCTACATACTATCAGCAGGTGCTGGTTGAAGTATCTATTTTGACAACGGTATGTGAATGTGATTCTTCTATACTTGAATGATCCTTTGTCTTAGTACTGAAAATCGTATGAAGTCTGTCTCCTACATTTTGGTTGAGTGTGTAGCCAAACAAGAAGTATGATCCAGAGGAAAAGCACCATGAGAACTTACGGTTCCAATTACAAAGTCGGTGTATAAAAAGCTATTGCTTCGATCTCCACTATAAAACACACACCTTTTGATATACAGTGATGATCAAACAAAACTATTTGGTTAGGCATCTTCTGATAATCATACTCCAACGATATTGATTCACTATAACCTCCAAAGAAACCATCTGCATAACAAAACTACTTGCACAATGTGAATCAGCTTGAAGTGCAGCTAAGGATTGAAGAGAAAGACTTATTTCATCGTAATATTTGGAAAGAAATAAACATACGACACACACAAACAGATCAAACAAGAACTAGTTCATATTCTTGCCTTTTCTCAGAGCAATTCACTTAAAACCCAGTGCATATTCTGAAGAGACATAACTCAAAGACATGTATGTAAAGAAACCAACACCGATAGTGCTTAGCACTAGCCCAAGACCGTAATACCCGAGAAACCCAAGAGAATAACCCTCTAAGTATGTGAATGAATATGGAAGAACAATTAGAGAATACTTGAAAAAATTTTAAAGAGAATTTTAGAACTTATGATGAACACTCTTTATTATTTCAACTTCTTGTACATCTTACAAATGAGGGGGTGAGGAGGTATTTATAGCCTCCAAAAGATCTTACAACATAAATCTAGATTTTTCTACTCTAACCTCCTTAACCTAGATATTTTTTAATTTTCTAAATTTTTTAATATAATATCTAGATTTTTCAACAAAAATATCTTATCCTAACCTCCTTACTTCCTAGATTTTTCTAATATAATATCTAGATTTTTATCATACAAATCTAGATTTTTCTACACAAATATCTTATCCATAACCTCCTTACTTCCTAGATTTTTCTACCATAATATCTAGATTTTTATCATACAAATCTAGATTTTTCTACACATATATCTTATCCCAAAATCAAGTTTAATTTCAATACTCCCCCTTAAACTTGATTTTGTCAACCATCCCGAGCTTTGAACGAAGTAGTTCAAACTGGCCTTTTGGCAGTGACTTGGTGAAGATATCTGCAACATTATCTTCACTTCGAACCTCCAAAGCTTCAATCATTCCATCAAGCACCTTCTCCCGTATGAAGTGATGTTCCAACTCAATATGCTTAGTCCTTGCATGGAACACCGGATTATTTGCCAGCTTGATAGCACTCTGATTATCTCCATAGATAGTAACTGGCTTGTTGATTGGCTCGAACAAGTCTTCAAGTAGTCTTCGAAGCCAAATGCACTCTTGAGCTGCGAGTGTTGAAGCTTTATACTCTGCTTCAGTGGTTGACAACGACACTGTTCTTGCTTCTTGCTGCACCATGAAACACTTGTGTCTCCACACAGAAACACATAGCCCGAAGTTGATTTCCGATCATCCAGATCTCCACCAAAGTCTGCATCCGTGAAACCATAGAGATAGACCTTGGCATTGTACTTATACACCAAACCCATGCCAAGAGTTGTCTTCACATACTTCAAGATCTTCTTTGCTGCTTCTAGATGTGGCTTCCTCGGTGTCTGCATAAACCGACTTACAAGACCAACCGCAAAGGAAATGTCAGGCCTTGTAATGGTTAAGTACAGAAGACTTCCTACAAGAGATCGATAAGGTCGAGGATTGGGTAGCAGAGATCCTTCATCGCGCTTCAGCTTAATGTTTACATCCATCGGAGTAGTACGTGTCTTTCCTTCGTGTACCCCAAACTTCTCAACAATCCTTTTCGCATAACTTTGCTGGCCGATGAATATTCCATCCTTTACTCTTTCAACCTCCAAACCAAGGAAGTTGTTAAGCTCACCCAACTTCTTCATCTCAAACCTTATTGACATATCCTCTTGTAGACGAGCGATTTCCGCTTCATCATTCCCGGAGATTATCAAGTCATCCACATAGAGAAGAACTACCACGTGGACTCTTCCATTCTTCTTGAGGAATAAGCTCGGATCAGAATTAGATGGGACAAACCCGCAGAACTGAAGAAACTGAGCAAGCTTTCCATACCAGGCTCTTGGAGCTTGTTTTAACCCATATAGAGCCTTCTTTAGCTTGCACACATAGTCAGGATGCTCTCTTGATGTGTAACCAGGTGGTTGCTCCATATAAATTTCCTTATCGAGTTCTCCATATAAAAATGCATTCTTCACATCTAACTGCCATAACTTCCAGCCAAAGCTTGCAGCTAAAGATAGAAGTGAACGTACCGTAGTCATCTTTGCCACTGGACTGAAAGTCTCATCATAATCTTCTCCATACTTCTGGGAGAATCCCCGAGCAACCAACCTTCCTTTGTATCTATCAATGCTTCCATCTGTCCTTCGCTTGATACGGTACACCCACTTGCATGAGACTGGTTGGACATCCTTGGGTTTTGGAACCAAATCCCAAGTTTCATTCTTTTTAAGAGCATCCATCTCCTCCTTCATTGCGGTCTCCCACTCTTTAACTCCTTTTGCTTCATCATATGATGATGGCTCTTCTTCATCTAATGGAGCTGCAAAATAGCATGAGTAAGTAGTGACAAAACTGTCATCTCTGAACCGAGCAGGCTTGACAATGTTCCGTTTCGGCCGTTGATTAGCCATGGAACCATGGTCTTCTTCCTCATCTTCTTCTTGGTTTGTGCTCCCCCTTTCACCTTGTGTTTCTTGTTCAGAACTTCCACCTTCACTTGGTATCTGAACAGCTGGTTCATCACCTTTGAGGGAACTCGTACCATCTTTCTCAAACAAGACTTGAGGAGGTCCATAATAGGAAGAAACTTCATCAAAGACAACATCACGAGATACAATGTACCTGTGTGTCTCTGGATCCATACACCTCCAACCCTTCCTTTGTTCATCATAGCCGACAAAGATGCACTTCTTCGCCTTTGCCTCCAGCTTGGTTCTATGAGAATCGAACACATGGACGTAGCAGATTGATCCAAATACCCTGAGATGTTTCACCGTTGGCTTCTTCTTGTGAACCATCTCATACGGAGACTTCATATTATTTGGACTAAGCGGCATCCGGTTGATGACATAGGCTGCACATCTCATACCTTCCGCCCATAAGGCCTTAGGTAAATTCTTTGCATGTAGCCAGCTTCTACAAGTCTCGCTTAGATGTCTGATCTTCCTTTCTGCTACTCCATTCTGTTGAGGTGTATATGGACATGTAAATTCTCTCTTGATACCATGCTTCTGGCAGAAAGAGAGAAACTCCTTTGACATAAACTCCCCTCCATTATCCGTCCTTAGAGTCTTGATCTTCCGATCTAACTCTCCTTCCACGGTGATCTTAAATTCTTGAAACCTTGAAAATACCTCTGATTTTTCCTTCACGAAGTATACCCAAGTGTACCGTGAGAAGTCATCAACGAACAGCAACATGTAGCGGAACCCGGAATAGGAGGATGTTCTCGTTGGACCCATCAAGTCACTATGGACCCTCTCCAATGGAGCGCTGCATCGTGAAGTAGAGTTGTCAAATGGAAGCCTATGTGATTTTCCATATTGACAACCTTCACAAAGTATTCCTTCATTCTGAATCTTCAACTTTGGGAGCCCATTCACCAGATCTTTATTCACCATAACCTTCAACTTAGTCATATTTATATGACCAAGCCTAGCATGCCATATAAAGGCATTATCATTCGTACTCATCTTCTCCACATAAGTGTTGGAAGCAGATAAGACATAAAGATTTTTAACCCGTGCTCCGGTGTGAACTACGTCTGCCTTTAATTCCTGAATATTTTTCAAGAATTTAACATCTTTTGGGCCAAATAAAACGTAGTTACCTGAGTCTACCGCATTCACCACTGAGAGAAGATTCTTCTTTACTCCAGGGACATGATATACATTCTTGAGAGTGATTGGACTTCCATCATCTCCTTCAATGACAACAGTCCCTTCCTTCTCAACCCGGTGGACTGAATTATCCGCGGTAATAATGGCTTCTTTCCCGTCATGACTTTGAAGACTAGAAAATAACTTCTCATCTCCGGTAATATGATGGCTACAACCAGAATCCACGATCCAATCATTTCCCAGATTTTTAGTTTTGGATGTACCTGAAGATGCAGCCTCCACCGTGAAGCATTTTCCCCATTCTTCGTCTTCAGCATGAGCTTTTGATTCTGCCATATTTGTTTCCTTCAGCTTGACTCTGCAGTCCTTTTTGAAGTGTCCAAGCTTTCCACACCGGTAGCACTTGAACCGCTTCTTATCTCCCGTAGAAGATCCTTCCCGTCCATCATTGTTCTTTGGACCTTCAAACTTGGGTTTTCCTTTGAAGCTCTGTTGCCTCCGAGCTACGAAAGCACTCCCTGAATCATCTTGGATTTTGACTCCAGCCATTTGTGTGGCTAATGATTCTTGCGAAGCTAGCAGGTTCTCAAACTCCTCCAAGGAAGGTTGTGTAGCCCATCCTTGAACGGAAGTCACAAACGGTGTATACTCGGTCGCAGACCCCGAATAATAGACCGCTTTAACCGGGCTTCCGAAATAGATTCCTCCGGATTAAGAGTATTAATCTCAGAGCAAAGGTTCTTTACCTTGATGAAGAATTCTGAGATTGAAGACTCCCCCTGCTTCGCATTCGCCAGCTCATTCTCTAACAATTGTAGACGAGCTTCATTCTTCTTGTTGAACAACTGATCCAGCGCCTGCCAAATGGAACTAGCGGATGTGCACCTTGAGACATGCTCAAATACTCCCGAGGATATTGACCTCTTCAACGCAAACTCCGCCTTGGCATTCTTCCGTGTCCATTCCTTTGTCGCTTCCGCTGTTGCAGCATCTCCCCTTGGTGGTGTTGTGCTACTACCGCCGACGACATCCCATAAGTCCTCACTCACCAAGTATGACTCCATGCATGACTTCCATAACCGGTAGTTAGATTGGTTTAAGATCTCCATCCCCAATCCAACAACACGACCCATTGACTCCATACTTAGAATAAACTCAAGCTCTCTTTAAATTCCGATCTTGAAAAGAACCAAATTAGAATGGCTCTGATACCATGTAAAGAAACCAACACCGATAGTGCTTAGCACTAGCCCAAGACCGTAATACCCGAGAAACCCAAGAGAATAACCCTCTAAGTATGTGAATGAATATGGAAGAACAATTAGAGAATACTTGAAAAAATTTTAAAGAGAATTTTAGAACTTATGATGAACACTCTTTATTATTTCAACTTCTTGTACATCTTACAAATGAGGGGGTGAGGAGGTATTTATAGCCTCCAAAAGATCTTACAACATAAATCTAGATTTTTCTACTCTAACCTCCTTAACCTAGATATTTTTAATTTTCTAAATTTTTTAATATAATATCTAGATTTTTCAACAAAAATATCTTATCCTAACCTCCTTACTTCCTAGATTTTTCTAATATAATATCTAGATTTTTATCATACAAATCTAGATTTTTCTACACAAATATCTTATCCATAACCTCCTTACTTCCTAGATTTTTCTACCATAATATCTAGATTTTTTATCATACAAATCTAGATTTTTCTACACATATATCTTATCCCAAAATCAAGTTTAATTTCAATAATGTATTCATCATTCTTTGTTCTGTTTCCATTAAACAACAGCAGCAAAGCCAGGCAATTGGAGCCACAAAAAACAGGAGACCATTCAAAACAAAAGCACTTTCGGCAATCATTGAAGTTCAGAGAGAAGTTTCCGGACAATGGCTTGAAATTGAAACTCAACAGGCTCTTCCGTTTCCATATATATGAAATATAACTTGTAGCATTTTAAAGAAAGAGAGCCACACAGAAAACAGAGAGTACATAGCTCAAAGAAAACACTAAAACCGTTTGGTTATTAACTGACCTCTCTGTTTCGATTGGTTCTCTGATTACTTTGAACTGATTGTGATTCATTGCTGTGTATTTAGTTACAATGCTGAAATGTGCGATTTTGTATTAGTTTATAGTTGTGACTTGTGAGATTGTAGTGGATGCTAGATTATTTCATGTCCTTCTTTTGCAGCGATTCGATTAAACCTAAGTTTTCTTGTTTGGTTTGTGGTGATGTATAGATTGGGAACAGAATCATAAAGAAGATGAACGATGAGCTCAAGGCTGCAGCCAAAGCCAGAGGCGAGACTATCAGCACCAAGAGACAGCCTAAAGGACCCAAACCAGGTTTCACGGTCGAGGGTATGACATTGGAGACTGTCACTCCAATCCCTTACGATGTTGTCAACGATCTCAAGGGTGGTTACTAAGTTTTCCATTTTTCCTTGCTCGGAATTGTTTTGCACTTTGTTTTGTTTACTCGAGCTTAACCCTTTTCATATGTTTTCTGACAAACAAGACTGATTTTTGTTGGAAAAGACATTTATCGTTAAAAATCAAATCATCTCAAATTATATATTCAATATTTTTTTTTTCAACTAGAATTGGGAAAAGTAGTTTTGATTTTATTCTTACAAATGTTTTTGGAAAAATTTTTTTTTTTTTTTTAAACCATTACCTTTTATATTGATTTAAGGATTACAAATAGTCTGAGTCCCAACCATTTTACTGAGATTACATAAAATGTAAAGAAAAAACTAGAAAGATACTGAATCCGAAACATCTGTTTCGAAAAAGTTACAGATACCTTTTAAATGGCACTACTTACCACGGCCACCTCTCCTTCCTCGTCCTCGATTACCACGACCACCGGTTACGTGTTGCCAATGCATCTCTTTAGCTTTTACCGACTGTCTTGGCCTTTCCCGAAGAAATCTTTTAACCGTAGATAACAATTCAACGAGAACAGGCGCATCGGTTAAATCTGGAATGTCATTGTGAAGACCATTGTCATCATCCGAAACATCATCATCTGAAGAATCCAAGGAAGCAAACCTATTGGTGGACAGAGCGTGACTGGAAGAAGATCTGCGCATAGCCGTATCTGTTGTCACAGGAGTCACATGTTTGGAAATAAAGACCTCGTTCAATGGGGCCTTAGTGGCTGATTTACTGTTGGTAGTGTTCATTGTAGTGACAGGAAGAGAAAGTGTTGTAGGAGATCTGATATAAGTATCTTCGGGAAGAGTAGATGCCTCTATTTGAATAGGAGATACCAAAGTAGGAGCATGTTCAACCGCCTCTAGAGTTTCTTTTAACAAATGCTTCTCAGCTTCCATAGCAGCAGAAGAATGAGAAGCATCAGCTTCATCCACTTTCGATGCAGATTTTGCAGTCCTGGTTGCAATGGCGTCTACGGAAGTGGTGGCTATCTTGTGGACATGACTGGAGTTCAGAGATGATGATGGTTGTGCACTAAGCTGCAAACAGCGTGAAGCTTTATGGCCTAATTGGCCACATCCACTACAAGTTGACGGGAGCCACGAGTACAACACATCAACCATTGTGATTGTATCACTGTTATCAATTAACGCCACTCTCTCAGGGAAAGGTTTATCAATCTTTACCTCAACTAGTATCTTTGCTGTGCCCATTTGTGTTGGGTCCAGCCAAGGCTTGTCAGTAAGCAGAGGTTCTCCAATACCTGAAGCAATCCACTTGATACCCAATATCGAGTAGAGCTGATCTGGAATGTTGGATAGAGTCAACCAAACAGGTATTGTAGTTATTTCTGTTACTGAGATAGTATCTGACGGAGACCATGCAGAAACGAACAGCAACCAATCATCAACATGCCATAAACCTCTCTGAATTACCCAATTTCGTGTTGATTCATCAGGGATGTGGAATAAGTAAGTTGATTCTCCTAGTTTTCGGGTGAAAATCCTACACTTTCTGCCCCAAATCCTAGTAACAACTGCCTGAATCTGCCCTCCCGTTGGAGCCAAACACCGATAGAACTGACCAACCACAAATTCTTTTTGATTTTCCAAACCACCAAGAAGGACATGACTCGGAATTCGTACCTTTGGAGTACCGTCCTCCATGAATTCAGGGATTGTTACTCTGTGCAGATTTCTCATTGATTGATTCATCCTTGTTGCCCAAGGATATTCCTTTGAATGAGCCTTGAGTGAGGCTTGATGAACCTCCAATTGTCCAGCCGGTTGAACCACATCGTTAACCAAAGGCGGAGTCCCTTTCCTCTTTTTTTGTTCCAGATTTACCACATGGGAGAGCAGGCCAATCTGAGTTGTTGGACTCGAACGCTGTCTCTGTTTCTTGCTGAGTAGAAGGAGAGAGAATCGAAATAAGATTTTTCCAAGCTCCCTTGTCCTTCATCAAATCGGCGGCCCTTTTTTGATCGGAGATGAGAGATGGTGGAGGAGGAGTAACACCAGTCTGCTTGGGAACGAATGGAGGGATCTCCACCGTTGAGAATCTCGTTGCGTTCTGAACCGACCATCGATTCTTCATAGGCGACCGGGCGTCGACGGAGGAGGAGGAAGCTCCATTAGAGACGCCGAGCTTCGGGCTGTGGTTCGATTGAGATCCCGATGCTGCCATGGTGATGAGCGGAACGATGAAGATAGTGATTTGTTGCAGAAAGCTCTCCAAGGGGTGGAGGGGGAGCCTGCAACGGACCGCAACGGCGGCTCGTCGAGAAAGATGAAGTGAAAGAATCGAAGGTCGAAGGTTTCGCCTTTCTTCGTCTTCAATTTGGGGGCGCGTGCAGCGCGTGTCACTTTTTATGTAATCTTTTTGGCAAAATATTGCTTAGTACATAAGATAGATTACTCTACACTTCTTGGAATCAGTAATACGAAGATGGAAAATTAGAAGACAATAAAATGCATAGAAAAATAACAACTACTTCTCTGAAGTGGTAAAAAAAGTGGATTTGCATGCATAAGGGCCCGCCCAACTAAACAAATACATACCAAAAATAATAATACTTTTTTGAGAAAAAAATAAATAATAATAAACTTCATAAGCAGGAAATCATACACAGAGTTATAGGTAGCGCAGTCTAGCAGATAAGAAAGAAAAGAAAAAAAGAAAAAAAAAAAGTTGTTGTCGGTTTTTCAAAGAAGAAAGATGTTTGATTTGGTACACGAGTACATTATCCAAAGGAACAAGAGTTGACACACGGTAGATGCTGCATGTGTGATTATACATTGAAGAAAAAGGTCAGAAAGGAAGAGATTGTTTGACAATTTAGAACACGCGGATAGATATTTACCTCGTTGCTCTGGCTCTGACTAGTCTGTTTAATTCTCCGCATCTCGCCCTTGACACGTACGAGAGCACACTGTATCTCACGCCCAAATACAAGGAGTTCGAGGTAACCCATACCGTCGAGCATTTTACCAATCATTCTCCTATAATGAGGATAAAAGGAAACCCTAAATATATACTCCCTCCGTTCCGCTATATTAGAAGTTTTTGACTTTTCACACATTTTAAGAACAAAATTAAAATACCAAATATAACCTTATTAAAGTATTATTATTTTATTTGAGTTGAAAACTGTTTTTGTAATTAGTTTTAATTATTATGGGTAGAATAGGAAAGTAGGTGAAAAAATTGTATTGAAAACACAAAACTTTCATCTTTGTGAAACAAATTAAAAACTCAGAAAATCTATATTAGTGGAACGGAGGGAGTATATGAGTTACGGACAGACACAAAAAGCTAGGGAAATGTTCACGTACTGGTTCCAGAGCACTAGTTTGTCCTTGTGGCATTTCAGAATCTCAATGATTTCCTCCAGCTCTTTACGGTCAGGGCTATGCCTCTGCTGTTGGCTGTCTAGAGAGCTGTATCCATCACAATATAATACAAGAAGATGATGAATGATCATAGATAAGGCCTACAAAATCAACTATACGTTTTACCTGAGCCGGACTTCTCTAGCCTTGTGCCTCAAGGCTCTTCTTCGGTTAGTCAGACGAAACTGATGGGCGAAATCCTCTTGCTCGACTTTGTAAGCCCATTCGTCCCCCATAACTTCGTTATCTGCAATCTTAAAATCGATATATGCAAAAAAGGGTCAAACTTTGAACTTATGTAATTCCCAAAAAACGGCTCCATGGTTTATGATTAGAACTTGTACCTTCCCCATTGAATATTCAACTTCTGCCTGAAACAAACAAGCACAGGGTGATTCAACAAAGTAATAGTTTTAAGAATTTCAGACATAAACATACAATGGGTTGGTTTGCGACAGGAACATAAGATGATTTGAAAGGACCTTTTCTTGTTGGTCCTCCACACTGCGGAGCCCCTGCCTTAACAGACTTTCAAGTGATTCCATCTCGGAGTAGCTCAGACCGTTGACACCCTCACCATTCAATTTCCTCCAATATATAACGTATTCATTAAGTTAAAGATATAGCTAGCCAACAAAAAAAAAAGGGTTTTGCTAATTGATTTTAGGAAGAGAGCCCTACTCGCTAGTAATTTGTAACTGCAGGATATCGGCCTCCTGAAAGAACACAAAATAAATGTAAAAATACATACTTTTTTCTCAAATTATCATAGTAGAAAATAAAATAGTGCATCTGTACATACCAATTCTTTGATAACTCGTCGGAGCCTTGTTATTTTAGTACTGTCGAAGAACAAGTAAGAAGAGATCATATTCAGATTCTACGATCCAAATCCCAACAATAGCTTTTAACGTAACCGATAACTAATTCAGATCCCTAATCAGATTTCAGATAACCTGCGGCTGCTGCTGCGGCTGATCGGCATCTTCCTTGTTCTTCCCTTTTCCCACCCCTTTGATTCTTATTCTCCTACTAATAAATATTACTTTTTTATTCATAATAGTATAATATGATATATTTAACAAAAAATAAAATATTTTACAAACGTGTCATAATTTTTTTTTTACATGCAAATACTCTAAAAAATGGTCCTATAATTCTTTAAATCATGTCATATTTTATTTCTCTGAATCTTTAAATGAACTCTTATTATTATTTTTTCTTTTAAAAATCCATCAAATCTCTTAATAAATATCATAAACTCAATATATCATGTCATATTTTATTTCTCTGAATCTTTAAATGAACTCTCATTATTATTATTTTTTCTTTTAAAAATCCATCTGATCTCTTAATAAATATCATAAACTCAATAAACTAGTAGAGTTGCTAACCCTGCGCATGCGCGGATGGTGTTCCGTTGGTTATATGTTTATTTTCTTCGTATTATATGTCATTTCAATAAAATTACGCAATACATAATATTTTAATATTTATTTGTTGTTTTATGTATATTTTAATAATTAGCATATCATTATTATATATGTAATCTACCAAAATTCTCCATTGAACATAATATTTGTGAATAGACAATTGTAATATTAAATAAATTTTTTAAAAAATTATGTTTATGGTTTTTAATAAAGGAAGGCATTGCAAAGCTTTATTCCTTGTTTTTGTCTCGGCAATACTCTTTTGCTTTGATCGTGATTAGTGTGTGAAGTGTGTTAAATCAGTTTTTTTTTAAACGCTGAGATTCTTATTTCATAAGGGCAAAGCCATAGAAAACTAAAGTGACCAGCCAAAACAAGAGGCCAAACCAGAGTTACGAGAGAGAGAGGAGAGACAAAAGAGATAGCAAAACCAAGAGAAAGCATAGAAACGGCCGTTACCGAGTAACGAGACTTCAAGAAAACGAGCTTCGATTCACATGGCATCATCTGCTGCTTCAGCCACAATAGTTGGGTTAAGCTAGAGAGGTCCCTTTCGGGCAATGTAGGAGTGTGTTTTGTTACACTTTCTGCGATTTCGAGAGCGACTCTGTTCGCTGGGGGAGCAGTATGTTCCAAAGCCCACCATCGTATGCTGCTAAGACAACCTGAAATACAGGAGAGAATCTGCAAGAGATGAAGATGAGATTGCGGATTAAGCAAGGCGTTGCGGGCAAGAAGAAGAGAAGATACAAAGATGATTCAATCTTCTTTTAGGTTTTGCATTGATTCCACAGCCCATAGCATTGCTAACAATTCTGCTTCTGTTTCAGTAGCCACTTGCGCAAAGGATCTTCTGGTGTGGTATTTTACTGATCCCGTATGATCTCGCACAAGCCAGGCAGCACCTGAGAATCTACTATTCCGTGACCAAGAAGCCCCCACATTGCATTTTAGAACTCCACATATTGGTTTACGCCATTTCTTATGCAACGGGTTAGGATTTGGTACTACCTCCTCAGATTGCGAGACCTTAGAGTTGGTAAGTAACCAAATTTCTGCATCTGTCAGGGCTTTCTCGATGATCAATTGTAGAGAAGAGCGAGTTTGTTCCAAAGATAATGCATTTCTTGCTTTCCACAGATGCCACAAGATCCATGGGAAAGCCAGGCGTGTGATGTCCGGCAGAGCTTTCTTATAAGAGAGACTCAGCAGATGGTGAACATTGAGGAACACAGAATTAACCGATAAACCAGCCATAGGAAGGGGAAGAAGCGCTAGTTCCCACACTTTTTCGCCACTGGACATTGAAACAGCACATGGCAAATAGATTCATTATTATCTCCACAAGCATCACATTGGGGATTCAGCTGCAGACCTCTTGCTGCTAATTTTTCTTTGACCGCGAGCGCCCCTACTAGAGATTTCCATAGGAAATGCTTTAGTTTAGATGGAGCTTTAACCTACCACACATGTTTCCATAATTTTTATTCAACATGAGCTTGAAATACCTGAGCTGGGTCTTCTAGATCTTCTATCAGTTCCAGCAGTTTATAACCACTCTTAGAGCTATAGCTACCATCGTTAGAAAGACCCCATTCCCAGGCATCCTGCTTGTTAAAAGCTAGCCTCAATTGGGATATCCGTATAGCATCTTCTCCGACCACAAGTTGACGAATCCGAGGCATGTCCCATCGTTTAGAAATCGGATCAATGAGGTCTGAGACAGCCAGAGTAAGATCTACTATGTAAGATACTACGCCATGCGTATGATGGTCTGCCATGTAAGATACTACGCCATGCGTATGATGGTCTGCGACCTACAGAACTTTCACGAAAGGAGGAATGAGGACAATATCTGTTTTTTAGAATGTGGGCCAACATAGACTCCGGTTTACTCCAAATCCTTCATGCCTGTTTCCAAGCAACGCTTGATTAAAGGAGCTGATATCATGAAACCCCAAACCCCCCTTTTCCTTGTTGCAGCATAGTTCTTTCCATAAAACCCAGAGAATCTTCTTTTTATTGCCTCCATTACTCCACCAGAATTGTGTCAGGACACTTGGGATCTAGGTCCAAATGTTTTTAGGAAGTTTAAAACAGGACATTGCAAAGACAGGCAGAGCAAGTCCAATGGATTTGATCAATATCTCTTTACCTCCATGAGATAACGCCTTTGCATACCACCCATTCACTCTCCCCTGCAACTTCTCTTGGACAAAGTTGAGTAGTTTTGATTTGGAGCCAGACATGCACTCCGGCAAGCCTAGGTATGTACCTTCTCCACCTTCTTTTTGGATACCTAAGGCTCTTTTAATCTTATTTTTATCTGAAGCCGGAACTTTCGAACCAAAAATAATTGAGGACTTGTTCTCGTTGATCAGCTGTCCCGAGGCATCCCCATATTCTCTGAGGCAACATACGATTTCCTGAGCTTCCTCTTCAGACGCACGACACAACAGGAGACTGTTGTCCGCGAACGAAAGGTGGTGAACAGTCGGGCCTGTCCTCGCTAAGTTGATACCGGGGAGAGTACATTCTCTCTCCGATTTGTTGAGACGACCTACGAGAGCCTCAGCCGCGAGGATGAATAGAAAAGGGGATAAAGGACCGCCTTGGCGGATCCCCCTCTCAGGTTTAATGTAACCATGAGCTCTCCCATTCAATAAAACAGAGTGCGTAACCGAGGTTACACAGGCCATAATCCAGCGTGTCCAAATTCTATCAAAGCCCAATCTCTCCAATAGTGTTTCCAGAAAACTCCATTCTACTCTATCGTAGGCCTTCGACATATCGGTTTTTAAGGCCATAAAGTTTTTGGAGACTCTGTAATTCGTCTTCAACCCATGGACCATCTCGTGGGCAATAAGAATGTTGTCTGAAATCAGTCTTCCAGAGACAAACACCCCTTGTGTATCTGAGACAATGTCCGGTAAGAATTTCTTCAACCATTGACATAAAATTTTCGAGATAATTTTATATTGAACAGAACACAGACTTATTGCGCGCATATTAGACATTTTCGATGGGTTAGGAATCTTGGGAAGCAAACACAGATGTGTATGGTTCCAACCCTCTGGCACAGTTGAGGAAGCGAAGAAGAGCTCAATGTCTTTGGAGATTGCAGTACTTACAATATTCCAGAATTTTTGATAGAAAACACCAGTTAAACTATCCTCACCAGGCACACTGATCCCCTTAACACTGAATGCTGCCAGTCGAATTTCGTCTTGAGTTACCGGAGCTGTGAGGGAAGCATTCATCTCTGCCGAGACTCTAGGTTGAAAGTCTTGAAATAGAGATTCCAGGTCGAAGGGATTGGTACTCATGAAGAGCTCGCTGTAATACTCCACTACAATGTCCCCTTTTGCACCTTCTGAAAAAAGCTCATGGCCGAGATAATTGACCAGCATCATAACTTTTATTTTGAGCTTTCTCCCTTTCACACAATTATGAAGGTACTTGGTATTCATATCTCCTTCATTAAGCCATTGTTCCCGACACTTTTGTCTCCAAAAAACCTCCTCCTCCTTATAAACATTCGCCAAATCAAACTTGAGATTCCTCATGCGGCTATGATTGGGTCGTAACTTTGTCATCTCCTGTTCCAAGAGTAGGTGGAGACGTTGAATTTTTGTTTTAGAATTCATATCCGAGGACTTTTTCCAGGCAGCGATCTCTCATCTGCATTTGGCAATGCGATCCAGTAACGATATTTCCTGAGTATCCTCACAGCCCCAACCACGCTTGATCACTTCTTTAAACCCCGCTTTGTTTAGCTATCTTGAATCAAAATAAAACCGACCACGAGAGGGAGTATCACTTTCCATAGAGAAAGTTAACATTAGAGGTCTGTGATCAGAAGACCACATTGCAAGGTATTCAAATTGAGCCCTTGGAAACAGATTAAACCACTCATCATTCCCAAAACTCTTGCAAGTCTGCAGTACTGAACGCAGGTTTTGTTCCTCCATCCTAACCAGGAGAAGCTGTTGCCACAGCTTCTAATTTCTCTTAATTTGCAGTTCATAGCCATGTTGCGGAACCCCCAAAACGTGTTTTCATGACGTGCTGGCCCGCCAAGCTTCTCAGCGTTACGCATAAGCTCATTAAAATCTCTTATTAGTATCCAAGGAAAATCTCTGCTGAGACCAATTTTAACGAGCTGATCCCGAAAAAAGTTGTCTCCTTTCTTTGACTGGATCTCTGTAGACACAAGTAAGAAAAAAAACTAATCGATCCCATATTGATCTTCAAGTCAATTATCCTGTTGTTCTTGGATAAAACTTCGACTTGAAAGCAACTTTTCCACATTACTGTTAATTAAGCCACCACTTAGACCTCTAGGCTCCACAGTAACCAAACCATCGTAACCCAAACTGTTTTGTAACTCCTCCATAACCGAAATTTTTTGTTTAGTCTCCATCAAAAACACAAGATCAGGGAAATACGTACTCCGCAAGTCCCGGATCCGTTGAACTATCTCAGGACTACTAGCCCCTTGACAGTTCTAGCTCAAGATGCTCATTGGGATGGCAGCGGCTTCAAAGCGGAAGCCAGAGAAGAATCTTGAGTTGTTTTTGTAACTTTCGGAACTGAGTTATTGGAATTGTCAGTGGACTTCCTCTTCACCGATTTGTCAGAGACCGATGCCTTATTATCGTTTGAGAAACGGGGAGACAAACCGCCCTGAAGTGGGTTTGCTTTCCTCTTCCAAGCTGGAGGCCTTTTCCTATCTCACTTACCAGCACTTTGGGTGCCGGTACCACGGGATTGACTAGCAACGCCCATGTGGAAAACCGTCGCAGCCTTTGACGTAGGTAAGGAAGAGAAACTCTGCTCAGAAACATACCCATCCACTTCGATTCTAATCCTTGGAACGGCAGGAGCCGAGACCGTAGCAGAGAAATCACTAGTTGTAGGGGTTGTTGGATCCTTCGCTTGCTTCTCATAGCCAAAAACTAAACCTTTACCCTTGTTGAGGTCATGTGTAATTTTTGTTAGAGAAATCTCAGCTTCCTTCCCAGAGTTTTCAATGGATTGTTGAACCCGGAGAATGTGCGCTCTGCATTCAGTTTCTTTGGAATGGGAGACATATTGGAGAGCCATTTGTTGATCCTCTTTGGAGAGTTCAGGGAAGAGAGGAGAGAATCCAGGAAGGCCATCCAACACTCGTGAGGGTCCAGTTTGATCTTTAGGAGTATCAGAGTACTGCAGTACTTCCGAAAGACGAGAAGGAGGGCACCTTGCAGTAACGTTTTTGGATCTGAGAACTGGAAACCTTTGCTTCTCATGAGTAATTCTGAAGCAGTGGAAACACCTTTTGTGAAACTTTTCATATTCGTATTGTATAACTATTGTTTCTCCTGAAGGCAACACCAAGTTTTTTGCTTATAACACTGGGTTCTGGACATCACGAGTAATCCTTGCTCTGATATAGTCTGTCGTATGCGAGCCTTTGGGATCATAAGCGGTTTCCTCGACCGCTCCTATCTTCTTCGCAAGTTTGAATATAGTTTCCACTGTAAAGTAATCAACCGGTATGTTTTTAATACGAATCCATAAAGACAAGAGGATAGAAAGTCAGGACCAGGGGAGGGAGACCATCTCTCCAACAACATGGTCCAGTGATTGAAAGACCATGGTCTGTCTTTCAGAACCCGAAGAAGGTCCTCCTCTCTCTGAAAGATGAATTGGAACATATCTTGAGAGAGAGCAATGCCCCTTACTCTGTCATACACTCTCATACGGTGGGCATCTGGTGGATCATTCTCATCATCGATTGACATTCTGGATTCAGGAGTCGTCCAAGAATGCTGTTGGCGTTAGCGTCAAGTACCCGAAACTTTGGATCATCAGTTAACATGATGGGATTGTCATCTTGCAGGGAGATTGCTCTCATCGCTTTGTGGAGCATATCGACCATTGAGCAGACAGAGGTACACCAGTGTTTAAGAGGTTATAGTGCATCTATATCATTGGTGTATGATTATCGTAAGATGCAGAGCCAAATAGTTTTGTCAATTTTCATCACTGTGTCAAAATCACATCCTCCAAATTCCCTTTCTCAAAAGGAATCAATCCCGAAGAACCTGCAGAACAAAACTATTTTCACAATGTGAATCAGTTTGACCTAAAGATTGAAGTGAAAGATCTATTTCAGCGTAATATTTGGAAAGAAACAAAGATGTGACACATACACACATAAACAGATCATAAGAGATATAACGCAAAGAACAGATACATGTATTCATCATTCTTTGTTCTGTTTCCATTAAACAACAGCAGCAAAGCCAGGCAATTGGAGCCACAAAAAACAGAGAGACCAATCAAAACAAAAGCACTTTCCGCAATCATTGAAGTTCAGAGAGAAGTTTCCGGACAATGCCTTGAAATTGAAACTCAACAAGCTCTTCCGTTTCCATATATGTGAAATCTAACTTGTAGCATTGTAAAGAAAAAGAGCCACACAGAAAACAGAGAGTACATAGCTCAAATGTGTGATTTTGTATTAGTTAATAGTTGTGAGATTGTAGTGTCAAAAAGACTACGACATAAAAAAACTGAATTAGGCGAATGACTCCGAGATACCGACGGAGAAGATAATTCTTCGGCAGGAGGCTCAACGCTCCGGGTAGCGGACGACTGACTCGATTTGTTTTGAGCTTTCGACATTCGGAGGACAGATCGGCAACACTCAAGAGACAATTTCTCGAGAAAAAGCAGAGATCGACAGAGACGAGACCGAATTAAAAACAAAAGGCAGAAAAAGGGAAGAATAAAAATCATTACCTTGAAAAAGGACGAAGATGCAAGAAAAAAGGAGAGTAGGGCATATTTATAACCAAAAGAGCGGTCACCTCGAACCAATACCCTGGTTGATGAGACGGCACGAGCCCCAGCTTGCAAAGGACGCTTCAGGAATCCTCGTCGAGGAAGCAATCGTCTACAGACACGTGGAGAACATGTGTGGATCAAAGCGCGTCGATTCCGATTGCCAACCTTTAGAAAAGCGCACATCGAAAAAACGTCTGTATTAGTTTTAGAAATAAATGACGAACTGGGGGAGGGGGACAATTGTCAGAAGTGGGTCCAGACGACCTCTGTCTGGCCCAGCAGAATCGAACATGGCCCAAATCAAAAGAAGACTGAAAGCCCATGTAAGGGAAAGAGCGACTCGGCGAACAGCCGACGTGCTTCGAAGAAAGGTAATGAAGTCAAATTAAATCGATTGACGTGACGTGGCTTTCGGCGGAAAAAACAAGGACCGACGAAAGACCACCGGGATAAAGAAGTAAGCCTAGGCACTAGGCACAAACTACATCTCGCAACAGACGAGGTTTTTACTGTAATATAAATAGAGGCATTAAATGTTTGAAATGGGAGGGAGCACAAAAAGAGGATTCTTAGAAGATCAGATCGGTATACAACCTGTTCACCTCAGAATCATCCCAAGAATTTGTATTACTGTTTGAGTACAGTAAAATAACGACCTAAATTCCTTCTCTTATTTTTTTGAGAGCAACTACTTCCTTTTCAAAGAGTATCCCTTCCCCTTAAATTATCTCTGTTTATTAAACACTTGATCATACAATCAACAACACACCTAGCGCTGGGCATTTTAACCGAAAACCGAAAACCAAACCGAACCGAAATAACCGAAACAGAAACCGAACCGAATTTTATGAAACACTTATTGGATATTGAATTGAGATAACCGAAATAACCGAACCGAAACCGAACCAAACCGAAACCAAACGGATAACCGAATATCCGAAATACGATCCATATACTTAAAAATATTATTTATATTTATATTTAAAATAACTAAATAATTAAAATTAACCAAATATTAGTAAGAAAACCGAATTATCCAAAATTATCCAAATGTTTTTATCCAAAATATCCGAAATTATCCGAATTATCCGATATTATCCGAAGTTATTCGGTTTTTTATCCAAATTATCCAAAAAATATAAGAAAAACCGGAACCAAAACCGAAATAACCAAACCGAAACCGAACCGAATTTTATGATTAACCGAACTGTTACTAAATCTTTATAACCGAAAAAACGAAAACCGAACCGAATTTTATGATTAACCGAACGGTTACTAAATCTCTATAACCGAAAAAACCGAAAACCGTAAAAACCGAACCGAACTGAACCGAAAACCAAACGCCCAGCGCTTATACAACAATGATATTTGATTCACCATAACCTCCAAAGAAATCATCTGCAGAACAAAACTATTTGCACAATGTGAATCAGCTTGAAGTGGAGCTAAAGATTGAAGAGAAAGATTTGTTTCATCGTAATATTTGGAGAGAAAGAAACATACGAGTACGACACACACAAACAGATCAAACAAGAACTAGTTCATATTCTTGCCTTTTCTCACAGCAATTCACTTAAAACCCTGTGCACATTCTGAAGAGACATAACGCAAAGAACAGATCCATGTATTCATCATTCTTTGTTCAGTTTCCAGTAAACAACATCAGCAAAGCCAGGCAATTGGAGCCACAAAAAACAGAGAGACCATTCAAAACAAAAACACTTTCTGCAATCATTAATGAAGTTCAGACAGAAGTATCCCGACAATGGCTGGAAATCGAAATTCAACAGGCTCTTCCGTTTCCATATATGTGAAATATAACTTGTAGCATTGTAAAGAAAAAGAGCCACACAGAAAACAGAGAGTACACAGCTCAAAGAAAACACTAAAACATAAAATCTGATAAGCTCTTGAAACAGAGAGTACATAGCTCCAGAAAAATGGGTATCGGTCCTTGTTGGCCACGCCCTCCATCGTGGTGACCGGCGTTGACAGCGGAGATGATCGTCCGTTACTGTGTGTTGCGTCGTCAAGGAGCGCAAGGACTCAACCACATCCGCCAAGTTCTGTTTCATCTCAGATGAAATCTGATAAGCTCGTGAAATGAGGTTATCGTGTTAGTGACAGAAAGGGTGATAATATTAAATGAAAAACAAACTCTCTCTTTTGTTCCTCTCTTCTGCGACTGCTGTAGCGATGAAGCCCAACTCTCTTGTAACGGCCCATACTCAAGCCCATTACCAGTCCAATGTTTGCTGCAACAACCCTGAAACCATGTCTATGTGATTTGTCTCTCCGTCCGATCAGCAACTACAACGATCGATCATGAATTCCATCCCGAACGATCTGGTTTTGGTGATATTCTTGAGATTGCCTTCAAAGTCAATAGAGAGGTTTCGTTGCTTGTCGAAGCTATGGAGTTCCTTACTTCACAGTCAATATTTCACTGAGTTGTTCTTGACCAGGTCCTCGGCTCGTCCACGTCTCTTATTTGCCATCGAACAATACGAAGAGTGTTCTTTCTTCTCTTCTCCATATGACAAGTCGTCTATTGTAGTAGCTGCCGATTTTCATACCAAGTTCTCTGGAACCACTCGCAGTTATGATTCTGGTTTGATCTTTCTAAGGACCAGGACCGGTTTCAAGTCTGCGGCTATGATATGTAACCCTAACACGGGACAGTATGTGAAATTACCTGAACAAAGTTATATACGGTCTAGCTATATAGGTTTTGATCCAGTTGACAAGCAATTCAAGGTATTGTCCATGGCTAATCGATTTGCTGAAGAAAGTGCTGATCATAAGATTCTGACGTTAGGTACTGGAAAACTAAGGTGGAGGAAGATCCACTGTCCTTTACCCCATGGGTCTTCGTCTCAAAATATATGCATCAATGGGGTTTTGTATTACTTGTCGACTGAACAAATTGGAACGTATCATACCGTATTTTGCTTTGATATTAGGTCTGAGAAGTTCAAGCTTATTGATGGAGACTATAAAGAATGCTTTCATGGTTTTTCTTCTAGATTGGTAAACTACAAGGGCAAATTAGGTCTGATTTTTTGGAGGTATGATGATGCAGAGGATGCTAATGAGTTGCGTGTATGGGTTCTAGAGGATGTGGAGAAACAGGTCTGGTCCAAATATGTTTACACTTTGCCCAAGTTTGAAGTTTGTCATGATCCTCGCTTAGTTTCTGTCGTTGGAGTGACTGCTATGGGTCAAATCGTTTTGTCAATGTTTCATTATATATCGGAGAAGCCTTTCTATGTTTTCTACTTCAATCCCCAAGACAAAACTCTTCATAGTGTTGAAATCCAAGGTTTTGAAGGTTTTGACAGTTGGGCTGCAGTATACACCTATGTAGAACATGTAGAGGATCTTCATGCTAGCGATGCAAAGCTATTTAGGAGAAGCATCTCAGTTCCATCTATGAAGAACAAAACCACTACATCGGGAAGAGGTAAGAGAAAACGATGGTGCAAGTAGGGAGAAGAAATAGATAGAGACGTGTGGAGAGTTCAAGAGATAGAGAGAGAACAATCAAATCTTTTGCTGAGATGTTTTAGACAATTTTTTTATTTATTAACCAATAGTTTTCCTTGTGATTTGAACGAAGACTGGTTTTTCTATAGTACACTTTCGAGTTATCAGTTACCACTAGCAATGTTATCATGGCAATGTGATAGATTTGGTAGTCTTCAGCTCCTGTCCTTATCCCATCATGCCATAGTGCAAATTTTTGGTTTTGTTCTTTCATTGGAGGCCTTGTGTACTCTTTTCTTACATGCAAAAATTTGCTGCCTTGGTTCGTTTTGGGTGACTACAAACATAGAATTTAACTCGGACTAGATTTTTAGGACATCAACTAAAAACGAACAGAACTTACGGTTCCAATTACGAATTCGATCTCCACTGTAAAAGCACACATTTTGATATAGCGATGTATTCGACAAAACTATTTGGTTCTGCGTCTTCTAATAAAATCATACACCAATGATAAATTCACTATAACCTCCAAAGAAACCATCAGCAGAACAAACTATTTGCACAATGTGCATCAGTTTGAACTGGAGCTAAAGAATGAAGAGAAATATTTATTTCAGTGTAATGTTTGGAAAGAAAGAAAGATATGACACAAACAGATTATTTTCTCTTATTAGATGATATACGGATAAGTTAGATGATAGTCACTTGATGTATATCCGAGATATTGATGTGCTATATTCTAGGAAGAGATAGACTTGTGAACTTGTATAAATACTCTACGATTGTGAACATAATATACAAGAGAGAATTCAGACCTTTTGGCACATTGTGATTTGAACGAAGACTGTTTTTTCTATGGTACACTTCGTGTTATCAATTATCACTGGCAATGTTAGCATGACAATGTGATGGATTTGGTAGTCTTTGGCTCCGGTCCGTATCACATCAACCATATTGCAAATTCTTGGTTTTGTTCTTGCACCTTCTCGTTTCCTTCACCGCTCAAAATCGCAACCTGAACAGCTGCACCATAAGCCACAGCCTGGTCAGGGTTAATAGACTTGCAGAGCTCTTTCCCGTTGAAGAAGTCTTGGAGAAGCTGTTGAACTTTAGGGATACGTGTAGAGCCACCGACAAGGACAACATCATGAACTGAGCTCTTGTCCATCTTAGCATCACGTAGACACTTCTCAACAGGCTCCATACACTTCCTGAAATGATCCATGTTAAGCTCTTCAAACCTAGCACGTGTGATCGGAGCTTAGAAATCAATTCCCTCAAAGAGAGAGTCATCTCAATGTTTGTTTGCGCCGTGGAAGAGAGAGTCCTCTTTGCTCTCTCACATGCCGTTCTCAACCTCCTCAGAGCTCTCGGGTTACCGCTAATATCCTTCTTGTTCTTCCCTTTGAACTCTTGAACGAAATGGTTAACCATCCTATTGTCAAAGTCCTCACCACCAAGATGAGTATCTCCAGCAGTAGCCTTGACCTCAAAGATACCTTCTTCAATGGTCAAAAGAGAGACATCAAAAGTACCACCACCAAGATCAAAGATCAAAACGTTCTTTTCTTCTCTCCTCATCAAAAGTAGCTCTATCTGCACGTTTCTTCATCACCACTCTGCATACGCGCGGGGTTATCGGCCATATAACTAATACAAACACTAAAATATCAAACATGGATGACGTCTAGGGAACAATAACTAGAAATACAAAACCCAATAAATGTTTAAAACATAACTTAATATAAGTATTAAAATAAATGTCTAAAAATTTATGAATCTTAGATATTAAAATAAATGTCTAAAACATAACTCAATATAACTATGTAAATTAAATATGAAAAGCTGAAACAAAAAAAAATAAGAAAAAATGATTCTACTTTTAGTTTACTAAAAAAATCCTCAACTTTGATTAAAACTGTTTTAGTCAACAGTTATAGTTGACAAACACTGAGACTAAAAGGGCTGATCAATAATAGTTTGAGATTAAAATAACTAATCATTAGAATTTGAGAATATTTTTTTTAGCTCATGTGAAAATTGGTGCTCTATTTGGTCCAAATTTGAAAGTTAAATGATAAATTTCCCTTAATAAAATGCATGTATTTTTATGACATCACACGTACGTAGCAAATAGCAGCATCTATTAACCGAAAGGGAAATTACCTTCAATAATTGACCAGTCTATTTTACGCATGTAGAATTTATGTGATGTCTGATATATTGAGATTTTGACCCATTCTAACCTTAGTATCTAATGACTTTTTAAAGTTTTTGAGTATGTATCAGGAGATTTTAGGTAGCTTTGGAGCTGTTATTGGAGTTTGGAGCATTTGGAACCTTTGGAACAGAAAAGAACCAGAATTGAAGAAAAGAAGGAAAATCTTGCAAAGTATCACCAACTCCAATCGGCGAGCACATGCTCCCAAATTTCGACCACCAAGCGAGCACCTGCTCACCGCGGAAAAATAAAAGGAAGGGAATTTAACCTAATCAAGCCGCCGACTTTTAAGGGTGCAGCCACCTCCCAGCCGCCTATCTCTCATAATATAAATACTCCTCTTAGTCTTAGGTTTTATTATCTTTATCTTTGCTTTTGGCTTTTAGCTTTTCAATACCTAGGAATGCTTTTGTAAGGGAGAAGATCTCTGCTACAATTTGGAGAAGATTTCTGAACCCTATTCTTTTATTTTAATAACGATGCAGTCTTTTTATTCTATTGTTTTGCTTTCTTCTTTCATTATGTCTGAGTAGATCTCTTAGTTAGGTTAAGGTTTTCAAAGGAATCCATGAGCTAGGGTTAAGCACAAATAGGAAAATAAAATCGATGTCTTCACCTTTGTTGTTCTTAATGCTTAAATCGATTTGATCACTTGATTTTATGATATTAGGTTTAATTTAGACAACGACAGTTGCTAGGTTGCTAGAAGAAATATTGGTGAGCAATTTATTCATTACCTGCGACAGTAGATGTATTGGAGAATTGTGAACAAATCAAACCTGATCTATAATGCTTGTCTGCGATTTCTAGTACCAACGACAGTTAGGATTCCTAGGTCGCTAGACAAAGTTGTTAATGTCACGACAGTGGATTGATATTATCTTCGTGTTTGAGTTCTAGACTGGTGCTTAGTCATAGCCTGAATAGTTGTTTGACCCGTTGCTCTGGATTGCCTGCGAATTGCTTTGACCTAACGCTTTCTCATTATTGTCTTACAACCAATTTTAGATTTCGTTACTTGCTATTCACTAAACCGATTTCTTATTGATTTATCCTAGCTTTTTATTTAGCTCATTAAACCATAGTGTAAGCTTGGTCTTCGTGGGATCGACCCCTAAGTACTACTTCGTTTGCTGTGCACTTGCAGTAGGAAATTAGGGTTAAAACTTGTGTATCAATGTCGCGGGATTTTCATGTGTAAATGAAATTAATGCTGAGCAGGACCATAAGAAAAAATTTGGATGGTAGATGATTCACCTATGTTGGAAATGAATATTACAAAATAATTAGTTAATATTTCATTTTTATTTGTGTATAAGTTTCAGAATGTGATAGTGATTGTGAGGAAGAAGGTGACTACAAATAACTCTATAAAAGCTGGGTTAAGATCAGCAACAACAATGTGAAACTGCTAGAAGAATATATGAGACTTGAAACAAAGATCACACAAGAACTTTTTGAAGGAAAAAGAAGAGGAGTCACTCAAGAGCTTGAGAAAGAAAAAGAAGAAACAGAAACTGAAAATACAACTCAGAAGAGCTGCTGATAATTTGGAGAAAGAAAAAGAAGAGTCTAAAGGACTGCAGATAAAGCTTCAAGAAACTATAACAAATGTACGTATGCTAAATAATGGAACAAGGAGGTTGGAGAACATTCTGAGCATGGGTAGAAGTGATAATACACATTATGGACTAGACTAGGTTTCAAAGGAGAAGGATCTATAGTAAAGAGAGGAAATGATGGAATATAAGGAATCCGTCAAAGCTGAGAAGACATCAATCATTGGTTCTGATTTAAAACATGTTACTGCTAAAAATTGCTTCTGTCCAGAGTAAGCTAAAATGGATCTTCAAGTCAGTTTCTGCTTGAAATCATTGTTTCAACAATGGTCTCGGATTTTACATCTAAGGTTTCAGAAACTGAAAATACAAGATGAAATGAATAAGTGAAGAAAAACAACATTCCTAATTGGAATTGAGTTCTTTGATTCTGCACTAATGAGTTCAGATTTCTTTGATCGAGAGAAGAGGAACAACTTGGGAACTTTCTTTTTTTTTTGTCAACAACAACTTGGGATTTTAACTTCTTAACTAGGATTTTGCCCGCACGTACGTGCGGGGTGAAGGCTTTTTTTAATTTTCGATAATCACAATAAATAACAGTTATGTGACATATAGTTGATTATTATATAAATTTTTATCATAGTATCATAGAAGTCAATTATTTTTGGCTAATATACTATTTGTAATTGTTTGTTGTATGGATTATTTTTTTTGTTGATGTTAGAAGAATTATATTATGTGAGATTATATATTGTGTTGATTGGTGTTTGAATAATTGTATTATGTGTGTATTATATTTTGTGTTTGCTTAGTTGGTTAAAAGTTATAAATATATTTATATTGTTGATTATATGTTTTACGGTTTAATATTTTTTGAAATATTTTTTTGAAATAATTTTTTTAATCATTTTTTCATTTTTCTAAGTAAATTAACATATGTTTAATTTTTACCAATTTATAAACTCAAAAGGAATATAGTCCATTAAAACCAACCCAAACGAATTAGAAAAAAATTTGATTTATAAAAATGGATTGTAATACCTATTTTGATAACAAAAGTTCAAATTTCAAAATCGTTAAAGTCCTAGATTTTTTATAAATTATATAGATGTTCGTTAACCTAATATCTCTTCACATATATAACCTAATTAGAAAAAAACATTTGATATATATAACCAAACATTTGATATATATAATTTCTTTTTCGGCTATACCGAATTGGGTTTTATAAACACATCGTAAGCCCATCCAGATTATCCATTAAGAATATGGCGGGGTCTAACGATCCTTCTGGATGTCGTTTGCTTTACTTTTTACTGTCTTGTTTTCTTCGATAAAAAAAAAATCGAAGCTGTCTTTTTTTCATGGGTTTAGATCGTAAATTGTGATTGAGATTTTAGATTTCTCATATGTTTTGTCTGTGATTATCTCCTTACGATGTGTTTTCTCACTCGTCCATTGACGCGTCTGTAATTGAACCGCCACGGTGCATGCACAGATCGATTTCGGAGAGTTATTCATCGTAGATGCATTTTATGATTCTTATATTCCTCGTGTCGATTTGAAAGTTCGAATATTAGACTAATTTTTAAAAAAAATTTACTTACTTTTTCTAAATTGATTTTGGATAAAGTTCATGAGATGAGTGAAAATAGATTGTAGGATTTGATTGATGATTTGCTGAATCTGCTGCATTGAGTCGTATTTCTTCTCATGTTAAGTGGTCTTTCGGGCATAGGAAATGTTTTATATGTGCTGAAGCAAACAACTTTATTTGCATTTAGGTAGGGAATCATCAAAATTCAGCCTTTTGGCCAAATATGGTGGTTGAGCAGCTCGTGGTTTCAGTCCTAGTCAGGCTTTTGCTTGTATTTTTATCTCATGGGTCACAAATTTTTTTTTCTACTTTCTTATGTCTGTCGTTTAAACTTTCATGACTAAATATTATCTCATATTCTTTCTCCTAGACCACCATGAGTGACCACGGAGGAAAGACTTGTCCACTATGTGCTGAAGAGATGGATCTCACTGATCAGCAGTTGAAGCCTTGCAAATGTGGCTATCAGGTCTTGGCATCTGCCTTCATACTTATTTATTTTACATGTTACTGCTCAGTTTTAGAATTGACAATTAGTGAGAACCGTTTTGCTTATTGCAATATTCACTTAGATATTATATAAATTTTTAATTTTATGAGTGTTCTATTGAAAATATGGGAATCAAATTCTCTTTTTCACTCTCTGTTTACAAATTTGACTCTTTCTCTTGGTTCCATGATTTATGTGTTCTTGATTCCACGATTGTATGTGTTTTATTCTGCTTTTGTTTTTAAACCCTTTCATCCAGAACTTAGTTTTTTTTTGGATTCACTGTAACTGTTTTAATTATGATTTGTTTTGTCGCTCTCTTGTTAAAGCTCTTACTTCCTTTTCTTCTTTTTGAGTTAGTTGATCAAACTTCCAAGTGTAGATTACTTAAGTGAAGCCAATGACTCTGTTCGTTTCCAATTTATAAAAAGCTAATTTCTTCCTGTATTTTCTTTACTTTGTACACCTTGTGATATATTTTCTAATGCAGCCGTAATTTTAGTCCCAACCCGAGATCCCTTTGAGACATCAAAAGTTTGCAAGGAGCTTATTGGCCTTTTTGATAAGTTATTGGGTTTTTTTCTTGAAAACTTGAGATGGATGAGGTGATTTCCGGATAACTTATTGGCTTTTTTTCGACTCCACATGTGCGAATCTGACACAAACTTCTTTAATTTTTGATATTGGGAGGATACAGATATTAACATGATATATGTTTTTGTTCGTTTATTCTTTCCTATAGTGAAGAAACGTTTAGCTACCCTGGTGGACTGTTTCTTTGTGTCTGAAGAACTTCAACCATTCGGTGAATAGCTTCGAGTTAACTACTAAGAGACCAGATGCCTCCTCCAGGTATAAACTTCCACAGTTCCACAATAGAGAAATAAGATGTCAACGATTAAAAGTGAGAAAATTTATGTTTTTGTTTCTCGTCCTTAGGTTTTGAAAAGTAAAGATGTAGCTTACACCTGCATTCCAAAAAGTAAAGTTAGTAAAACATCCTAAATTCAATCGCCGGTTCACTAAGTAGAAATAAAGATTGCTTTTACTTACTCTGGCGCCATATTTGAGACATAATCATTGCAAACACTACACTAAAACTTTCGTTTATGATGAGGTTCTGTTTTGCTGAGTCCTTGATCAACTCTGGAAAAAAAATTCAGCTTTTTTGTTACCTTTCATATATCTAAACTAATACATTGACCAATTAGTATCAATGGCATAAATGATACAAATGATATGCTTTTTTGGTTACCTTTCATACATCTAAACTAATACCTTGACCAATTAGTATCTATGGCATAAATGATACAAATGATCTTGCATTTTCCAACCTATATAGAAAAATCAAATAGAGCCGATTGCATGATTTAAGCTTAAGCTGATGTTTTGAATTAACCTGCAGGCAAATATTTCTCATATTGAAATAAGGTTAAGCTAATGATTTGGTACCCTGCAAGATCATAAGAACATATTAGTAAGTTTGATAGTTTTATTAGCAAAATTATCTCAAAAATAAATATATCAATTGCCCACCTCATCATCTGCTAATACCACCATATTCATGTGTTTCTTCTATATCGAAAGAGAATTGAAATTGTACCGTTTCCATGTGCAGGACTTTGACTTGCATTTCAATGGCTTGATATTATTCAACAGAATGATTGGAAGAGCCTCAGCCATTTTGTTAATTTTCAGAATGAACAATACAACTGGGAGGTATGTTCTTTGCTTGATGGGCATTGATAACCCATATTTATACATAATATAAAGTACGTTAAAATTGGTATCAACACTGACGGCAGAAAATATCTATACAAAATCTATTTTTGAATTGTGAGTTTTTCTTTAATTATAGGATCTTAACAAATATATTTAGAAGTTAGTAGATACTATTCATTAATTATATAAGAACTTAGATCATTTTAAGGCGACATTCATTAGTGAGAAACAATCTTCAAAAATATTGTTAGGTTTGTTAGCATGTCTAATTCTGTGCATAATATATTGCTAAGAAGATTTGGTTTGGTAAATTACTTTGATATCAAGATTCTAATCGAGATTTGTTAGGATTATAAACATATTGCCGAAATTTGTGATGTTTACAATAAATATTCCAATATTGCATTTAATTCTTTAGATTCTGGTCCGAGATCTCAGAAATTGATTATCCATTTTCTGTTTTTAAAACAGGTGAGGAATAGAAGTTTGGTCCGATGAAATCATAAGAGTTCTTTTAGAGCCGGTTTAATTTAAGTTGTAAAGGATCCGCGTGTTTTTGAAATGGGTCTCGGGTCGGGTCGATCGAGTTACTGAGTTAACTCAATAATTTCGGTCAGTGTTGTCCTCGGTTATATCTGTTTCCAAACAGCTTTTATTAATAAATCCAGTGGCATATATTGTAAATGACTAACTTTTTTCAAGCATTTTTTCAAAACTGCTCCTCAAATAATAATAGTAAGATTTGAGAATTTTTCGTGGCTTATGAAGATATGGACCAGTCTTGTTTCAGGATGGTTAGTTAGGTTCACTGGTTTTCCGGTTAAAACACCAGTCTGGTTCTGTTTTATAAGCTAATTAAAATAAACTGAACCGAGAGATTTTGGTTTAAACGTGAACCGTTAGATGTTGGTTTGAACGAATGGTTCAGATTTGTTTTCTTTTCTTCTTTTCATTAAGGGCAAAATCGGTAGATCATGTTTACAAAGTCACGTGAGAATTGAGAGAGTTACTTTTGATTATTTTTGTATGGAAGATCATGTCCGAAATTGATCCCATCCAACGGGTCTTACATATGGCCCATTAAGTATCCGTTTAGAAAATGAAAACAAAAAAAAAAATGGAAACATGATGAACCGACATGGACATCTCTGCAAAACAAAGAAAAAGGATAATCAGCTTTCAAGGCCAATATTTTCTTTGTGAATTTCTGTGGCGGTGATAAAGATTTAGATTAGGAGTACGACTGTTATTATTTAATAAACCCTAAACCTAGATATACTTATATTAGAGTCTAGGTGATTTGTATTCACAAACTATACAACGATCGATCATGGAGTCCATCCCGATTGATCTGGTTTTGGAGATATTCTTGAGATTGCCTTCAAAGTCAATAAAGAGGTTTGGTTGCTTGTCGAAGCTATGGAGTTCCTTGCTTCACTGTCCATATTTCACCGAGTTGTTCTTGACCAGGTCGTTGGCTCGTCCACGTCTCTTATTTGTCATCGAACAAAACGAAGAGAGTTGTTTATTCTCATCCCCACAGGTTCAGAATCCATATGAGAAGTCGTCTCTTGTAGTAGCCGCCGATTTTCATACCAAGTTCCCTGGATTTACTTGTAGTTATGAGTCTGGTTTGATCTTTCTAAGGGATAGGATCGGTTACAACTTTTCGCCTATGATATGTAACCCTAACACGGGACAGTATGTGATATTACCTGAACAAAGTTTTCCACGGTCTAGCTATATAGGTTTTGATCCAATTGACAAGCAATTCAAAGTATTGTCTATTGCTAATCGATTTTCTGCAGCAAGGGATGATCATCAAATTCTGACATTAGGTACTGGAAAACTTAGGTGGAGGAAGATCCAATGTCCTTTATCCAATGGGTCTTGGCATAGAAATATATGCATCAATGGGGTTTTGTATTACTTGTCAACTGAAAATAACATAGTTTGCTTTGATATTAGGTCTGAGGAATTCAAGCTTATTGATGGAGACTATAGAGAATGCTTTCATGGTTCTTTTTCTGAGTTGGTAAACTACAAGGGCAAATTAGGTCTGATTTTTTGGAGGTTTGATGGTTATGCGACTGAGTTGCGTATATGGATTCTAGAGGATGTGAAGAAACAGGTATGGTCCAAGTATGTTTACACTTTGCCCAAGATTGAAGTCTGTGATCCTCGCTGTGTTTCTGTCGTTGGAGTAACTGCTATGGGTCTAATCGTTTTGTCAATGAAAAAAATATCGAAGAAACCTTTTTATGTTTTCTACTTCAATCCCCAAGACAAAACTCTTCATAGTGTTGAAATCCAAGGTTTTGAAGGCGACTGTTCGGTTGGAGTACGCACCTATGTAGAACATGTCGAGGATCTTAATGTTAGCGATCACTTGCTGTTCGAGTCTTTAGACATTGGAGACTGTTCATCCCTTACGATGTTGTCAACGATCTCAAGGGTGATTACTAAGTTTTCCATTTTCCCTCTTTACCTGCTCGGTTTTTGTTGCATTTTGGTTTTTTTCCTTGTGATTTGAACGAAATTATTAGTTATTATCAGTTATCACTTGGAGGTATGACAATTTGCTACAATCTTACGTAATTTTTCTATGGTACACTTGAACTTACGGTTCCAACTACAAATTTGATGCATATGTCCGCATAAAAAGCCATTGCTTCTTATGATAATCATACACCAATGATCGATTCACTATAAACTCCAAAGAATCTGCAGAACAAAACTATTTGCACAATGTGAATCAGTTTTGCAGTGGAGCTAAAGATTGAAGAGAGAGATTTATTTCAGTGTAATATTTGAAAGAAACATATGTGACACACAAACAGATCAAACAAGAACTAGTTCATATTCTTGTCTTTTCCTCAGAGCAATTCACTCAGAACCCAGTGTACATTCTGGAGACATGTATTCATCATTTGTTCTGTTTCCATTCAACTACAGCAGCAAAGCCAGGCAATTGGAGCCACAAAAAAAAACAGAGAGACCATTCAGAACAAAAACACTTTCCGCAATCATTGAAACTCAACAGGCCCTTTCGTTTCCACATATGTGAAATCTAACTTGTAGCATTGTAAAAAAAAAAGAGCCACACAGAAAACAGAGAGTACATAGCTCAAAAAACACTAAAACATAAAACCGTTATGGTTCTCTGATTACTTTGAACTGATTGTGATTCATTGCTGTGTATTTAGTTACAATGCTGAAATGTGCGATTTTGTATTAGTTTATAGTTTTGAGATCGTAGTGGATGCTAAATTATCTCTTGTGTCAAAAAGACTAAAACATAAAAACTGAACAACACAAGCATTGAGAGAATTCAGACATGACGAAATAAACCCACCTTCATGTCATCTGCAGTATGGTCCATCAAAAACATCTGTTAGTGGATCGGCAACGACGTTAACACCGGAGATGATCGCCGGTGACTGGTGGTGGATGTGTGTTGCGTGGTGAAGCAGCGCAAGGACTCAACCACATCCGCCATGTTCTGTTTCATCTCATCGATCTCCATGGAAAATCGCTGGGTTAGTCCGGTTTTCGAGCTCCAAACAGCTGAGAAACCTCCTTAATATATAAAACAAGGATCGTTGATAGATAACATAACCTGATACTCATAAAACGACGGTAACCAAAGCGGTAATAACGGCGGTAAGAAAGTGGTGCCATTGTGATTGTTCATATACATTTATTATATATAAGTGGTGCTGTGATGCTAATGTAAAACAAAGAGAAATTTTCCAGATTGTATACGGTTCTCTTGGCAGTTGTCTCGTCCATTGTAAAAAGTTAGATTTATCAGATTCAATTCTGATAATCAAAAGTTTACTTTTTTTTCCTTATTGCCAAGTATCAAAGCAAATTCTAACACTCGGCCCATACTGAAGCCCATTACCAGTCCAATATCTGCTGCAATAACCCTAAATATACTTATATTAGAGAGCCTCTGTGATTACTTGACAAAAAATAAAATAAAAGAGAGTCTATGTGATTTGTATTGATATTGATATGCATCTTTTTCAGTCCGATCAGCAACTAGAACGGTCGATCATGGAGCCCATCCCGATTGATCTGGTTTTGGAGATACTCTTGAGATTGCCTTCAAAGTCAATAGAGAGGTTTCGTTGCTTGTCGAAGCTATGGATGTCCTTACTTCACCGTTCATATTTCACCGAGTTGTTCTTGACCAGGTCCTCTGCTTGTCCACGTCTCTTGTTTGCCATCGAACAAAACAGAGAGTCTTGTTTCTACACTTGTCCACAGCTTCAGAATCAAAATGAGAAGTCGTCTCTTGTATTAGCGGCCGATTTTCATACCAAGTTCCCTGGATTCACTCGTAGTCGTAGTTATTATTCTGGTTTGGTCTTTCTAACTCATTTGATCGGTCACGACTTTGCGCCTATGATATGTAACCCTAACACGGGACAGTATGTGATATTACCTCAACAGGGTTGTGGACGGTGCTTTATAGGTTTTGATCCAATTGACAAGCAATTCAAAGTATTGTCTATGGCTAAGCTATATTCTGAAGAAAAGAGTGTGCATAGAATTCTGACATTAGGTACTGGAACACTTAGCTGGAGGAAGATCCAATGTCCTTTATCCCATGTGTCTATGTTTGGAAATATATGCATCAACGGGGTTTTGTATTACTTGGCTGTACAAAACAGAACGTATTATACCATAGTTTGCTTTGATATTAGGTCTGAGAAATTCAAGTTTATTGACGGAGACTATAGAGAATGCTTTGATGACTTTTCTTCTCATTTGGTAAACTACAAGGGCAAACTAGGTCTGATTTTTTGGAATTGGAGTGAGTTGCGTTTATGGGTTCTAGAGGATGTGGAGAAACAAGTCTGGTCCAAATATGTTTACACTTTGCCCAAGTTTGAAGTCTGTGATCCTATCTATGTTAATGTCGTTGGAGTGACTGCTATGGGTCAAATCGTTTTGTCAATGTTTCAATATATATCAAAGAAGCCTTTCTATGTTTTCTACTTCAATCCCCAAGACAAAACTCTTCATAGTGTTGAAATCCAAGGTTTTGAAGGTTTTGACAGTTGGGCTGCAGTATACACCTATGTAGAACATGTAGAGGATCTTAAAGTTAGCGATGCAAAGCTATTTAGGAGTAGCATCTCAGTTCCATCTGTGAAGAACAAAACCACCACATCGAGAAGAGGTAAGAGAAAACGATGTTGCAAGTAGGGAGAAGAAACAGAGAGAGACGTGTGGAGAGTTCAAGATATAGACACGATCACTAGCTGAAAGGAGAGAGAGAACAATCAAATCTTTTGCTGAGATGTTTTAGACAATTTTTTTAATTTATTAATCAATAGTTTTCTTTTTTGCACTTTGTTTTTTTCCTTGTGATTTGAACGAAGACTGGTTTTTCTATAGTACACTCCCCAGTTATCAGTTACCACTAGCAATGTAATCATGGCAATGTGATAGATTTGGTAGTCTTCGGCTCCTGTTCTTATCCCATCATGCCATAGTGCAAATTTTTGGTTTTGTTCTTTCATTGGAGGCCTTGTGTACTCTTTTCTTACAGGCAAAAATTTGCTGCCTTTGTTCGTTTTGGGTGACTACAAACATAGAATTCAACTGGGACTAGATTATTAGGACATCAACTAAAAACGAACAGAACTTACGGTTCCAGTTACGAATTCGATCTCCACTGTAAAAAAGCACACATTTTGATATATGTATTTGACAAAACTATTTGGTTCTGTGTCTTCTGATAAAATCATACACCAATGATAAATTCACTATAACCTCCAAAGAAACCATCTGCAGAACAAACTATTTGCACAATGTGCATCAGTTTGAACTGGAGCTAAAAAGTGAAGAGAAAGATTTATTTCAGTGTAATGTTTGGAAAGAAAGAAAGATATGACATAAACAGATCAAACAAGAACTTAGTTCGTGTTCTTGTCTTTTCTCAGAGCAATTCAAACCCAGTGCACATTCTGAAGAGACATAACGCAAAGAACAGATACATGTATTCATCATTCTTTGTTCCGTTTCGATTAAAACTACAGCAGCAAAGCCAGGCAATTGGCGCCACGCAAAACAGAGAGACCATTCAAAACAAAACCACTTTCTGCAATCGTTAAAGTTCAGACAGAGGTAATCCGGACAATGGCTCGAAATTGAAACTCAACAGGCTCTTCCGTTTCCATATATGTGAAATCTAACTTGTAGCATTGTAAAGAAAAAGAGCCACACAAAAGACAGAGAGTACGCAGCCCAAAAAGACTAAAACATAAAACCGAACAACACAAGAACTGAGAGAATTCAGACAAGAAGACTGACAAAGTTTAAAAGAACAGTTTTTAGTCGACTTCCTCAATCTTAGGCCCAGCACCGCCTGAAGAAGGGGGAGCTTCATCGTCGTCCATTCCGGCGGCAGGACCACCTCCTTCACCGCCAGCTCCTTGATACATCTTAGCAATGATCGGATTACATACACCCTCCAACTCCTTCATCTTGTCTTCAAACTCGTCTGCTTCAGCCAGTTGGTTACCATCAAGCCATTGGATTGCCTCCTCAATCGTATCTTCAATCTTCTTCTTGTCTGCAGCAGGAAGCTTCTCACTGATCTTCTCGTCACGGATTGTATTTCTCATGTTGTAAGCGTAGTTCTCAAGAGCATTCTTGGCTTCGACCTTCTTCTTATGCTCTTCATCTTCAGACTTGTACTTCTCAGCTTCTTGCACCATCTTCTCAATCTCGTCTTTCGACAGACGACCCTTGTCGTTGGTGATGGTGATCTTGTTCTTTTGCCCTGTTGTCTTGTCCTCGGCGGAGACATTGAGGATGCCGTTTGCGTCAATGTCGAAACAGACTGTGATCTGAGGGACACCACGTGGAGCCGGAGGGATACCAGAGAGCTCGAACTTGCCGAGGAGGTTGTTGTCTTTGGTTCTAGCTCTCTCACCTTCGTAGACTTGGATCAAAACACCTGGCTGGTTGTCCGAGTAAGTGGAGAAGACCTGTTCCTTCTTGGTCGGGATCGTTGTGTTTCTCGGGATCAAAGTGGTCATAACACCACCGGCTGTTTCAAGACCGAGAGAAAGAGGAGTCACGTCCAGTAAAAGAAGGTCTTGCACCTTCTCGTTTCCTTCACCGCTCAAAATCGCAGCCTGAACCGCTGCACCATAAGCCACAGCCTCGTCAGGGTTAATTGACTTGCAGAGCTCTTTCCCATTGAAGAAGTCTTGGAGAAGCTGTTGGACTTTGGGGATACGTGTAGAGCCACCGACAAGGACAACATCGTGAACTGAGCTCTTGTCCATCTTAGCATCACGTAGACACTTCTCAACAGGCTCCATACACTTCCTGAAAAGATCCATGTTAAGTTCTTCAAACCTAGCACGCGTGATAGGAGAATAGAAGTCAATTCCCTCAAAGAGAGAGTCAATCTCAATCGTGGTTTGTGCCGTGGAAGAGAGAGTCCTCTTTGCTCTCTCGCAAGCTGTTCTCAATCTCCTCAGAGCTCTCGGGTTACCGCTAATATCCTTCTTGTTCTTCCTCTTGAATCTTGAACGAAATGGTTAACCATTCTGTTGTCGAAGTCTTCACCACCAAGATGAGTGTCTCCCGCAGTAGACTTCACCTCAAAGATACCTTCTTCAATGGTCAAAAGAGAGACATCAAAAGTACCACCACCAAGATCAAAGATCAAAACGTTCTTCTCTCCAACACTCGTTGCCTTCTTGTCAAGTCCATAAGCGATGGCTGCTGCGGTCGGCTCGTTATGATACGCAGGACATTCAAACCAGCGATGACACCAGCGTCCTTCGTGGCTTGACGCTGAGAGTCGTTGAAGTAAGCCGGAACAGTGACCACAGCGTTCTTGATCGAAGAGCCAAGATAAGCTTCAGCAATCTCACGCATCTTGATCAGAACCATGGAAGAGATTTCTTCGGCAGCGAACTGCTTCTCTTCTCCCTTGTAGTTGACGACGATCATCGGTTTGTCGGCAGGACCAGGGATGATCTTGAAAGGCCATAGCTTCATGTCGCTTTGGACAGATGTGTCACTGAATCTCCGACCAATCAATCTCTTTGCATCTGTCACAATCATCCCAGAAAAAAAACAGAGTTTAGTCACAAATCCAAAACAGAGTTTAATCAAAATCAACACGAAAAGTTAAAAAGATTCGATCTTTATTGGTCAAATTACATACCGAAGACAGTGTTTACTGGGTTCATGGCGACTTGATTCTTCGCGGCGTCACCGATCAACCTCTCGGAGTCGGTGAAGGCAACATAAGACGGCGTCGTTCTGTTACCTTGATCATTAGCGATGATCTCAACACGGTCGTGTTGCCATACTCCGACGCAAGAGTAAGTAGTTCCGAGATCGATTCCGATCGCTGGACCTTCTCCTTTACCAGCCATTATCACACTAATTAACACAGAGAAAAAGCTTTAGCGAGAAAAAATAAACTTTTTGAGGTTTTAGATTATGGTATAGAGACAAGAGCGTCAAAGGTGAGGTTTCTTTATATAAGCACAAGACTCGGATGTATCGAGAATGTTCGAGAGTGTTTTCTTGACCGTTCGATTGATCCGATGCTTCTAGAGAGATGAGTACTTTTCCAAAATTATTAAGGAAACTGTCCCGAAAAAAGAAAAAGAGTTTGGACAAAAACAAAACAGAAAAAGGAAGTGGTGAAAATTTGGGAATTTTGTTCTAACGTTCATATGGTGGTCGGCTTATTAATTGCCACGAATGCTTGCATTTGCCGAGTATTGGGTCCCAGTAAAGAAACTTGAAAAATGAGACATTTTCATCGGTAAATAAAAAATAGAGGAATTTACTTTATGTGACTTTCATCCACTTTGTTTATAAAAGAGTGATTTTCCACATGTTGGTGACTTTTCACCTTCTTTTTGCTACTTAAATTACTCTTTTACCCCTTCAATTTCTTTCACTCTCATTTCTCTTCTATTCCCACTATTTTCATTTTTTTCAGATATTTTTTTTCTTTTCTTTTTTCTTTTTCCTTTTATTATCATCTCTCCCTCCATATTAATTCGATTATTTTAGAATTTTGAAGAAACATAAACTATTTTTGATTTCATAATTAGAATTACAGTTTTTTTCTCTACATTTTGATATCCACTTTGATATATTTTAGGTATTTATAAAAAAAAATTATGGACACAACAATTGTGGACACTAACTAGTTTGAACCAAACACTCCTCTCGACATGGACACCGTAAACGTGGCCATGAACATCGAAGACGTTGAAACAAGAGGTAAGAAGGCTGAAGTTGGTGGAGTTTTGAAGCCTATGGACGATGGCATTAAGGATGTCAATGCCTATGCTATGGCTTCAACATATTGAAAAAGGATTGTATTTATGGCTCTTTTCCACTGGACAGAAATCGATGGACAACACCAATTCCAGAATGTTGTCAAGTTGTTTATATCAAGTTGTTTATAACATCTTTTCTTTTTGCCCAAAAAAAAAACATCTTTTCTAAAGTTGTTTTTATCAAGTCACACTGTTGTGGACAATATATGTTGAACGATGTAACCTGGACAAGCTTGTAAAAGCTTATATTAACAGACGTGGACATAATATGATGGACAACATAAGACTATACATTCATTAACAAACAAAAAAATTAACCTGGACATCATACAAACATATGCAAAATTAAAATTAAACATTAACAAGTTTATAAACTGGACAAGCTACAATAGACCACAACTACTTACAATATATATTGGACGGTGTAAAATTGACAATGATAATATATGGAAAATGAAAACGCCTTTGGTGTCCAGACCTTCATTGTCCACGTTGGGATTGTTCATCACATGGTTAAACGTAGTTTAACTCTCGCTTTGAAGAGGAGAGAAGGAAACATAGAAGAAAAAAAACCATTTATCCAAAAAGAAAGAGAAAAGACTAAAATTTGAGTGAGCAAAAGGGAGGGTAAAAAGGGAAAATCAGGTGGTTGAAAGGAAAGAAAAGTCACCAACATGTACAAAGTCCCTCTTTTGTAAAGAAAGTGGAGTAAAATCACCTAGAGTGTAAATTCCTCTAAAAAATAAGTTTCAATCAAAATTCAAAAATGAAAGAGTCCATTCAAAAAAATATCAATGCATATACAATAAAAATGGGATTGAAAATAGTTATGTGCTAATTGAATTATGCAGCATGATGGAAGATGAATATTGAATTATTTGGAATGTAAATTTTAAAGGGATTAAAATTTTTTTCATGGGCAATTCTCAAAAATACCACACCAAGGTGAAAATGACAAAAATGACATTTTTTGAAGAGAAAAAAGACTATTACACATTTATCTTCATATGTTTTTTCCCAATCCCTTAAACATAAACCCTAAAACCCAAAATCTAAACCCTAACTAATGACTTTTGAACCCAAATTTATTAATTTAATTATATTTAAACCATTAAATAAATGTTATTTTTGTCATTTTCACCTTGGTGTGGTATTTTTATCACAAAAACATGAAAGTGTGGTATTTGAGGGTATTTCTCTTTTTTTTTTTCTTTGAAAACTTCTGTTAATTTTGTTTTGTTTTAGTACTTTTAAATTTTTTGTGTGTTTATTATTTTCTGTATTTTTGATATAATCTTAAATAATATATAAAAATATATGCTTTAAAAAAAACGCTTTCAGTGAATGTACCATGGACTATTGGATTTGATATGTAACATTAAATCCAGCTTTTTTGTTAAAAAAAAAGAAAAAAAACATTAAATCCAGCTCATGGTATAGATGGTCTTTGGACCAATATCAAAAGTGACCCGAGTACACTGTACATCACATCTTAAATTCAAGAAAGTCTAGCCACTTCAAATCATCAATAGCCCATTTTGCAAACTGCTAGCTACAAACCTGATGTGAAAAATTAAGTGAACAAGTAATAAATCAAATGAGCTTACCTTAATCTTGGAATCAGCACAAAGCCGGCAAAGCACATACACTATGCAGACTATCTAAACAAAATCGTAGGTTTCAGTTTTATATAGGACAACTATATAAGTTGCCATTACATGTGAACTTAACTCTTTGAATCCTTTTTCTTTATTTACCATCAACCAATGCAGAACATTGTTCTCAGATCTCTGTTAAGATTTGCTCCCAGTTCCTTTTGTTCGTCTCTGAATTTCCTACAAAAGTGGAATCATATTTAAAAATTTTGAGTCTTTACTTACTAAATTAATCTATGCAATGATCTATCAACAGAAATTATATTTAGGCTTTTGTTATATATAAAAAGGTTCTCTTTAAAATTTTGAAAAAACATAAGAAACTTTTCAGAAGAGATTCACATATTTCTTCTTGCTTGTGATGCTATGACGGTCGGGATGCAAACCACCAAATCATTGCTTCTTTAGTCTCCCAAGACTTTGATTGTAGTAAGCGATTTTTTTTATGAGTCGAGATGGTGGAAGAGGATATTCTCCATGGAGATGACGTTTCTTTCTCTCAAAAATGTGATGTCGTGCTGTTTGAAACACATATCTTAACAGAAAAGAGATAAGATAATCAAAGATGGGACTGGAGACTAGTGTTTAACAACAACTTTCAAGCTGTGAACAACTCAAAAACCATAGGCGCCAAGTACGAGACTCATGATCCAGGCGTTCATCTTGACATCTCAGGCCATATAGAGAAACCTTCGATGAAGGCACCTGCGAAGAGAATCCGAACATACAGATTGATTGGTAACTTTAAGGACAAAGCAATTTGGCTTCTGTATTGATTCTCTTTTATTTCTTGTCTTCCCTAAATAATCAGAGAAATGGTGCATGCCAAAGCACTTTACTTTCTCTTCGAGGTTGTTGTTTTCACTTGCGCTTATCATTAAATAAGTTTGATATAGTCTACTCTCAATATAAATAACATAATCGATCACGTTAAGGAAATTACCTGCTTTTAAATCTTGAAACTGTGCATATAGAGCAGGGTGTGGTTGATCCTCTTAGATACGGTTACGAGGTTGATGAAGCCATCTTTCGAGCTAAGAACTGATGTCTCATTGAGGTAATTTTTTAAATCCGGTTCGGATCGGATTCAGATATTTTGAATTGGATTCGAGTTTGGGTTCGGATTTCGGTTAAAAATGTCCAGCTCTAAACAAGAGTCTTGTTACAAGACCAATACCAATGTGAAACAGTATGTTAGAATGCGGGTGATTCGTGAAGCAAATTATCATACCTCAAAAATTGAGATTCAGCTCAATATAATAAAAAACTGTTCACGATGATGATGATCATGATTCATGCCTATGGTGATGATGATACCTTGACGAGTAGGTTAGGAAATTACATTGCAAGCGTTTATAACGAATGGGGAGAAGAGAGAGACGACCATGAGAATCCATTGTCTGGTCGAAATCGTCAATTACTACGTATATATCGTCCCCATATATATCCCGCTTATTTATCATTTTTCATTATAGGGCTTATAGAAATAGAAGAGTACGAAATGTGGACCAAAGTATTGTAATTGGAATTACACAGCCATTCAAAAAATACCATATATTTACATAACTGCCCGCTATCATTAGCGATTCAGGTTAGGATGAGGATCTCAGATTCAAGTCTTTTCTCATGTACTTCTCGGGAAATGGCAAAATCTTTTAACATGTTACAATCAATCTATACCCAAAAAAAAAAAAAAGCTGAAAAAGTTAAAACATAAACATCTAATAAAATCTGAAATCGTCTAGAAGGTGTGTTTCTTTTGGGTAGCGACCAATGATTTTGTGTGAACAAGTGTTTGGATCAACTCTAAACCTACATGAACAATAGTAAAATCGTTAACTCATGAGAAGAAAATAGAAACACAAGGCATTGCTTTTGCTTTGGTATTTTATAAATATATATATATTTAGAGATGTATTTCTGCATTACTTGCCGTCCCATCCTTTCTTCTGGTGTTGTAAACCTGAGATAAACAATGAAGCTAAGCAGAGTCAAGAGGCCAAGCATAGAAGCACAAGCGACAACAACATTTGGACCACGATCTTAATAACATGATCTTCTCGTTAACCCACATGGGAGCAGAGAAGGCTGGACCAAACCAATATGAAGTAGAGGAGGAAAATACCATCATAGTCATCACGCTCTCTGGATCCAACCATGGAGCCACCATGAAAACCGAGCTTGAATATAACCACGGAGACAACTACAAAAATGGCGGCCACGAGCTTGATTTCCTGACCACCTTTGTTAACAGCAACTTTCAAGCTGTGAACAACTCGATAATGATAGGCGCCAAGTATGAGACTCATGATCCAGGCCTTCATCTTGACATCTCAGGAGATGTGGAGAAACCTTCGATGAAGGCACCTGCGAGGGGAAGGAAAAAACTCCTGCTAGAAGAGATTCAGATTGATTGGTAACTTTAAGGACAAAGCAATTTGGCTTCTAAATTGATTCTGTTTTATTTCTAACTCCTCTAAATAATCAGAGAAATGGTGCATGCCAAAGCACTTTACTTTCTCTTCGAGGTTGTTGTTTTCACTTGCGCTTATCATTAAATAAGTTGATAATATATAGTCTACTCTCAATATAAATAACATGATCAATCACGTTAAGGAAATTAACTACTCTCAAATCTTGAAACTCTGCATATAGAGCAGGGTGTGGTTGATGAAGCCATATATAACATATTTCGAGCCAAGAACCGATGTTTCACTGTTCTGGAAATTATAAACTAACTTAATCATAAGCTTCCCTGCCACTCATTGACCTGCCTCACACCAGAAATACAGAAATATTTGAATAGAATGATTATAGACTCATATGTTGTAAATAGGCACACACCAATTGAATTCATGGATACTAGCAATTATGAACTGAGTTAACTAGTAATTTGATCGAATATAAACAACTACTTCAAGGTTACAAAGAAGAATATTTTCCATGTTACAACCAATCTACCTGGATACAAACAAACAAAAAAAAGGCTGAAACTATTAAAAGCTAAACAATTTTAAAAATCAAAAATCTTCTCGAATGTGTGCTTCGTTGAGAACTGACCATTGATCTTGCGTGAAAGTGTTTGGGTCAACTCTTGTCTGAAACCTACCTGGACAATAGTAAAATCGTCAAACTCATGAAACTCGGACAAAACAGCAACAGAACATTAGATGCAAAAACAGTTGTCATTAAAATAGCAGCAAAACAGTTTATTCACCTCATAATTTTTTCTCTCAAGGATTTGATTAGAAGTGTTTTAAGAAAGCTTATCAAGAAAGCTTTTTTCCAATCTCCCATCATACAACATATTAGTCACCAAGCCAAAGGTTGAAGCATCTCCCTCAAACCCGCAACTCCTCATTTCATTGATGAGCTCAGCTGATCCGGTTTTATCGCCATCTCTAAGATGTGCCCTGATTAGTGTATTATAGGTACAGCTATCTGGGAGAGGCCCATCTTCTTTCATTTTCCTGAACAAGGCATCTGCTTCCTGCTTTAAGCCTTTCATACGAAATCCCGAAATCATTGTAGTGTAGGTTACAACATCAGGCTTCACTCCTTTGAGGTTGAGGCTACAAAACAATTCCCACGCATCTTCCACCTTACCAGCTTTACACATCCCTTCAATGATAATACTATATGTGAAATTATCGAGTTCCATTCCACTCTTTTGCATATCCCTGAATATGACCAATGCTTTCTCTAGCTTCCCGTTTTTACAAAGCCCATCCAACAAGATGGTGTAGGTAAGAATACTGGGAGGTACACCGCAAGAAACCATTTGTTTGAAAATTTCTTGGGCCTTATCACAATCTCCAGCTTGAAAAAACCCTTGGATAAGAGTAGTGTAAGTGACCGTGTCCCCAACCAATCCTCTTTCAGACATCTTGCCGAAGAGTTCCATACCATCCTCTACTCTCTTACACTTGCAAAATCCATTGATGAGACTAGTATAAGTCACTACATCTGGGAGACAACCTTTGCTAATCATCAAATCAAAGATATGATTGGCCTCCTCTAAACGATCTTGCATACAAAACCCGTTGATCAATGAACTGTAAGTGAAAATATCAGGAGGTATAGACCTTTGGATCATTTCCTCGTACAATTTTTCAGCCTCTAAAAGCTTCCCCTCTTTCACAAACCCATCGATCAATGCATTGAACGTAACAACATTAGGGTTGATGTTCCTCTCAATCATACCGCTTAGTAGCTGAGATGCATGACTCCATCTCCCGTAGATACAAAGGCAGCTTATGAGGGAGTTGTAGGTAAAAACATCAGGTCTTATTCCTTTTTTCTCCATTACATTGAACAGGTTAAGTGCATCATCCACGTGTTTGTGTCTGCAAAGACCATCAATGACTGTGCTGTAGATTACAACATTCGCCTCAATTTTACCTTTCTCCATGTTTTTGAGCAATTTCAAAGCCAAATCAGTGTGACCTCTCTTACATACTCCATTCACAATGGTACCGTAAGTAACGAGATCTGGTTGACAGCCTTTCATCACCATTCTTTCAACTAAAGCCACAGCTTCTGAAGCTTTGTTGCTGAGAAAAAGTCCATGGATCAGAGTTGTAAATGTCACTGTGTTAGGTTGATATCCCATTTCCACCATTTGATCAACCAAAGCTACTGCCTTGGAGATCTTATTCTGGCGGCAAAAACCATTTAGCAGCGAGTTTAGCGTGACGATATCGGGATTATAGCCAAGTTTCATCATCTTCCCCAGAACTGCTAGAGCAAGAGAGAGCTGAGAGCGGCGGCAGAAACAGTTTATCAATATACTGTACGTAAAGAGATCATGTGGAATTCGCAACTTCTGCATCTTCTCACCGAGAGAGATGACAACATCAAACTTCTTCATCTTTGCAATAGCACTCAACAATGTATTGAACTCAACAATAGAAGGTAAAGGACGAGACTTTACCATTACACTGAACAGATCAACAGCATCTTCTAGCTTAATATCACGAAGCCCATTTCTTAATTTCTCTCTGTAACCATCACGCCCACTAGAGAAAGCTCGTACCAAGGAAAAATTAAACGGCGGAGGAGCATTTCGGGTTGGAGGATTACCTTTTCCCTGGAGATTCCGGTGAACAGATCTATTCGGCGTCGGTGCAAAAACACTCGAAATCGATCTCTGAACTTCTCTGTATGGAAGAGATCTCCTGTTCTTCAGTGTCGAAGAACAAGAAGCAGTCGAAGAAGAAGAACCAGCAGATTCCGATCTCCAAACCCTACCCAACATTTTGTTTGTTTCACCTGAATTTTGAATTTTGTTTTGATCTCTTATGTACATTAACCAGCTCAATTCGATTGGCTCGTCAACCGGTTAACATACTCACGTTTTGGTCGTCTGGATTGTTAAGTGGATTGATTTATATTTATAGTTACATTACATTATAGCATTTACTTTTGCTGAATCCAATTTTGCAATCAAAGTAAATTTAATGAATTAATTTGCCAATTTAAAATTTGGAGAATTAATCTGCTAAATTTTAAATTTGAGGAATTAAATGAATAGTTTCAAAATATAATATGCTGTTCTTATTTATAGGCGTTAAGGTAAAACAAAAACACATATTATTAAAATTTGTAACAATCTTAAGAATTGTCTTCTAACACCAAAAATTATTAAGTTTGAAAAAATGAATATATATATATATATAACTATATAAATACTTATGTGATAACTTTTAATAACTATATAAAGTGTTCTTGTATTTTATGGTATTAATAAACCACTTTTCAATTGTTTTTTTCATTGTTTATACTTTAAAAGTGAAAAGATAAATATGCATTCACTTTTTTAATTCAACCATGCCATTATATTTTTATAAATGTATATAGCTTACTTTATTTTATTTTCAATTTTAGTAGTTTTCAGACATCAGTCTTATTGTTGTTATCAATAAATTTTAATAACTGATTTCACTTTTGTTTCATTATCTTGTGTCACTGAAAGCTATTAAATTTGGAGAAAAAGAATCAAATAAACTATATACATATAAAGGGATGAAGATAAATATTCAGTTAGGAATAATGCGTGCTTCTCTTAAGTTCTCCATGCATAAACAACAGAAAACAATCAAAATTAATTTATTAATAATATAAAAAATTAATTATTCCCAATTGGTAAATTTATTCTCCAACTATCACATACGTGAATTTTTTTTTTTTTGAACAAATCACATACGTGAATTAATTCTTCAAGTTAACGTTGATTTAACAAAATTGAATCCACAAAAAGTTAAGTTAACTTTTCCGTTTTTTTGGTTCACATTGACTTTTCCTGAGTCTGATTTTGCAAAATCAAGGTAAACTTGAGGTAATAATTTGTGTATGCGATAGTTGGTGAATTAATATACCGATTGCAAATAGTTAAGGGATTAAATGCCCATTTTCCCCTAGAAAATTCTTACTTGCTCTTGCACTTTGCAAATAATCATTAAAAGTGAGCTGTTGTGTATTTATGGTCAGGCGATCAACAGGCCTATAAACGAGAGTCTCGTTACAAGACCAATACCAAATGTGAAGCAGCATGTTCGAACGCTGGTGATTCGTGAAGCAAATTATCATACCTCAAAGATTGAGATTGAACTCAATATAATAAAAACTGTTCATGATGATGATGATCATGATTCATGCCTATGGTGATGATGATACCTTGACGAGTAGGTTTGAAAATTACATTGCAAGTGTTTATAATCGATGGAGAGAAGAGAGAGAGAGAGATGAGCATGAGAATCCGTTTGTCTGATCGAAATCGTCAATTACTACATATATATCCCGCTTATTTTTCATTTTTCATTAGAGGGCTTATAGAAATAGAAGAGTACGAAATGTGGACCAAAGTATTGTAAATGGCATTATACAGCCATTCAAAAATACTCGATAATTACATACTGCGGTACTGCCTGGTGCCTGCTATCATTAAAGATTCAGGTTAGGATCTCAGATTCAAGTCTTTTATCGGGTACTTCTTAGACAAATGCCAAAATCTTTTAACATGTTACAACTTACAGACAATCTATACCAAACAAAAAAAACGCTGAAAAAAATTAAAACATTAACATCTGATAAAATCTGAAATCGTCTTTAAGGTGTGTTTCTTCAAGAGGCGAAGCAGAGAAGCACAAGCGACAACAACATTTGGGCGTGATCTTCTCCTTAACCCACATGGGAGCAGAGAAGGGAGGACCAAGCCAATATGAAGAAGAGAAGAAGGAGGAGGAAGATACCATCAGAGTCATCACGCTCTCTGGATCCAACCTTGGAGCCACCATGAAGACCGAGCTTGGCGATAACCACGGAGACAATCAAACAACTACAAAAATGGCTGTCACGAGCTTGATTTCCTGACCACCTTTGTTAACAGCAACTTTCAAGCTGTGAACAACTCGATAATGATAGGCGCCAAGTACGAGACTGATCATGATCCAGGCGTTCATCTTGACATCTCAGGCGATGTGGAGAAACCTTCGACGAAGGCACCTGCTAGAAGAGATCGTCGAGAATCCGAACATACAGATTGATTGGCAACTTTGAGGACAAAGCAATTTGGCTTCTATATTGATTCTCTTTTATTTCTTGTCTTCTCTAAATAATTAGAGAAATGGTGCATGCAAAAGCACTTTACTTTCTCTTCGAAGTTGTTTTTTTCACTTGCGCTTATCATTAAATAAATAAGTTTGATATATAGTCTACTCTCAATATAAATAACATGATCAATCACGTTAAGGAAATTACCTGCTCTTAAATCTTGAAACTCTACATATAGAGCAGAGTGTGGTCGATCCTCTTAGATACGATTACTAGGTTGATGAAGCCATGTTTCGAGCTAAGAACCGATGTTTCATTGTGCTGGAAGTTATAAACTAACTTGATAATAAGCTTCCCTGCCACTCATTGACCTGCCACACACCAGAAATACAGAAATATTTGAATAGTATGATTATAGACTCATATGTCGTAGACAGGTACATACCAAAAAAAATGCTGAAAATATTAAAAGCTAAACATCTTTTAAAATCAAAAATCTTCTCGACTGTGTGCGTCTTTGAGAACTGACCATTGATCTTGCGTGAAAGTGTTTGGATCAACTATTGTCTGAAACCTACCTGGACAATAGCAAAATCGTCAAACTCATGAAACTCAGACAAAACAGCAACAGAACATTAGATGAGAAAAAAGTTGTCATTAAAATAGCAGCAAAACAGTTGATTCACCTCGTAATTTTTTCTCTCAAGGATTTGATTAAACGTGTTTTAAGAAAGCATATCAAGAAAGCTTTTTTCCAATCTCCCATCATACAACATATTAGTCACCAAGCCAAAGGTTGAAGCATCTCCATCAAACCCGCAACTCCTCATTTCATTGATGAATTCAGCTGATGCAGCTTGGTCGCCATCTCTAAGATGTGCCCTGGTTAGTGTATTATACATACCACTATTTGGGAGAGGCCCATCTTCTTTCATTTTTCTGAACAAGGCATCTGCTTCCTGCTTTAAACCTTTCCTACATAATCCCGAGATCATGGTATTGCAGGTTACAACATCAGGCTTCACTCCTTTGAGGTTGAGGCTACAAAACAATTCCCACGCATCTTCCACCTTCCCGGCCTTGCACATCCCTTCAATGATAATATTATATGTGAAAATATCGAATTCCATTCCACTCTTTTGCATATCACCGAATATGACAAATGCTTTCTCTAGCTTCCCGTTTTTTACAAAGTCCATCTAACAAGATGGTGTATGTAAAAATACTGGGAGGGACACCACTAGAAACCATATCTTTGAAAACTTCTTGGGCATTACCACTATCTCCAGCTCGGAAAAAGCCTTGGATAAGAGTGTTGTAAATGACTGTGTTGCCAACCAATCCTCTTTGAGACATCTCGTGGAAGAGCTCCATACCATCATCTACTCTCTTACACTTGCAAAATCCATTTATAAGGATATTATAAGTCACTACATTCGGAAAACAACCTTTGCTAATCATCAAATCAAACATATGCTTGGCCTCCTCTAAACGATCTTGCATACAAAACCCATTGATCAATGAATTGTAAGTGAAAATATTAGGAGGTATAGACCTTCGGATCATCTCCTTGTACAATTCTTCAGCCTCTAAAAGCTTCCTTTCTATCACAAACCCATGGATCAATGCATTGAACGTAACAACATCGGGGTTGATGTTCCTCTCAATCATATCGCTTAGTAGTTGAGATGCATCGCTCCATCTTCCGTAGATACAAAGGCAGTTTATGAGGGAGTTGTAGGTGAAAACATTTGGTCTAATTCCTATATTCTCCATTTCATTGAACAGGTTGAGTGCATCATCCACATGTTTGTATTTGCAAAGACCATCAATGACTGTGCTGTAGATTACAACATTCGCCTCAATTTTACCTTCCTCCATGTTTTTGAGCAATTTCAAAGCCAAATCAGTGTGACCTCTCTTACATAATCCATTTAAGACGACACCATAAGTAACTAAACTCGGTTGACATCCTTTTACAACCATCCGTTCAACTAAAGCCACCGCTTTTGAAGCTTTGTCGTTGAGAAAAAGTCCATGGATCAGAGTGGTAAACGTGAAGGTATTAGGTTGATATCCCATTTCGACCATTTGATCAACTAGAGATACTGCCTCCGAGATCTGATTCTGGCGGAGAAACCACTTAGCAGCGAGTTTAGCGTGACGATATCGGGATTATAGCCAAGTTTCATCATCTTCCCCAGAACTGCTAGAGCAAGAGAGAGCTGAGAGCGGCGGCAGAAACAGTAAGTATACAGATCATGTGGAATTCGCAACTTTTGCATATTCTCAGGGAGAGAGATGACAACATCAAACTTCTTCATCTTGGCAATAGCACTCAACAATTTACTAAACTCAACGAGGGAAGGTAAAGGACGAAACTTTATCATTTCACTGAACAAATCAACAGCATCTTCTAGCTTAATATCACGAAGCCCATTTCTCAATTTCTCTCTGTAATCATCACGGCCACTAGAGAAAGCTCGTACCCAGCAAAAATTAAACGGCGGAGGAGCAGTTCGAGTTGGAGGATTACCTTTTCCCTGAAGATTCCGGTGAACAAATCTATTCGGCGTTGGTGCCAATACACTCGAAATCGATCTCTGAACTTCTCCGTATGGAATAGATCTCCTGCTCTTCAATGTAGAAGAAGAAGAAGAAGAAGAAGAAGACGAAGAAGAAGCAGCAGATTTCGATCTCCAAACCCTACCCAACATTTTCTTTCGCCTGAATTTTGTTTTGATCTCTCAACTCTGAAGTATCGACCGATTTTAAAAATCACAAAAAACGACGACCGGTTCAATTAGATTTATACAGTGACCGGCTCAATTGGATTGGCTCGTCAACCGGTTAACATACTCACGTCAAGGCGTTTGGCCATCAATTTAAAAATAAAAACCTCGACTAGTTTATATGTTAACAAAATCCATTTACATTTCCACTTCTTTGTAAAAAGCTTCGTCATCAAAACTCGTACAGAGCTACGTATCTAAATGACTATGTAAGCGTTTTGGAAACCCACCAAACTCGTGAGAACATCATGTGTGGTTTGTTCTTTAGATGAACCCACATTGAGACTGTCTGTCTTGTCTTGATGGTGGTTTCATTCACTTTATATGCATCAATTCGAATTGTCTTGTCTCCAAGAAAGTATATCTTATTAACAAGTACATGTATCTTAAGCCAAGATCGCCTTCTTGTCGCTCTTGCCACATCAACAGTTAGGCACACTGCATTCTCAGTTTTACCCTTCGATTTCTTTATCTCTACACCATTGTCTCACCACCAGAGCCGGTCCTGACATTTTGAAGGCCACAAGCCCAAATAAAAAAAAAGGCTGGATTGGTTTATTTTTTTTTTTAATATGCAAACTTATGGCTCGAACTCATACCGTAGGTCAAAAAAATTAACTTTTGCCACTAGACTAAAGTGATATTTCACAAATTATGTGGCCGAAATAATACATAAAAAAGACCGGCCGCAAGCATGGGCTTGGCCTGCTTGTGTTCAGGGCCGGCACTGCTCACCACATCCCATTCTCTGTCCTTATCGTTCTCATTGTATCTTATGTCGGAAACCAGTTGTTGTGACATGGTTTATAAGCTCTGATATGGAAATGAAAGGTAAAGAATGAAAACTTGCGTGAAGCCTTGCGCTAAAGCAAAGGCAAAAGGATAAGCCACCTCTGTTTATCGAAAACAAAGAAGCATTTATTTGAAGATTCATCTTTCTTCTATTACGGAACAGGTTCATTGGCCATTTGAATTAGTAAAAAAACGTTTTATTTACTGAGTAATAAGACCATAATATACAACTTATGTTCAATGTTTAGATGGTCGTTTGGATTGTTACATGGATTGGTTTATATTGGTATATGTTCGGACTTCGGGGATGCCTCCTTATTCGCATTGTTCATGCGTCAAAGCATAAAAGAAGTGATTAGTTTTGTGTTTTTTTTTTTTTTCTAAATCAAAATTGATCACATAATAAAGGTACAAAAATATGATCCATCAAGCAGAAAAAACATTTCAAACAACAAACCCTCACAAGTGTAAAATCCCCCAAACCCTCCTTTACAGTCAAAGTGTCTTTGCCACAAAACTGAATTATGCCTTTTTGCGCAACATATTCTCAAACTTAGTCTTTAGCCCCTCTCTCTCTCTCTCTCTCTCTGCTTGTTTCACCAGGAATCTGTACATTAACATTTGCCAAAAAGCCAAAGAAACAACCTTTGGCCGAATTTAGTTCTCAGCCTCAAGAAATAGGCTGAGTTCCACATACCTCTCCTGTGATGAAGATCTCGAGTCTCTCCGACCTCTTAAGCTCAAGCTATCCTCGTTCTGTGGTGCGAGTAACAGAGCACCGCTACGTTCTTCAGCAGTCACAGCCCTATCATCTTCATCCATATCCCTTAAACCTCTCAGGGCCATTGAATCCGAAACCGGGAAGTAGACAAGCAAGCAGATGGCAACCACGGAGAAGCAGAAGAGGGAGAGGAAGGCCATGAACGAAAGGGCTTCGAATATGATCTTCTCTGCACTTGTGAGCACCGACAAACAGAGCATAACAATCCTTAAAGGAAGAAAACTCGAGACAGAGAATATCAAAGTGTATACTCTCTTCTGCAGACGCTTATTAATCACCAGTTTCAGTATCTGCCTCCCAAGCCAGAACAAGTAAGCTGTTAGAACGGCTGCAAACACACCGAGGAGGATGGTACTCAGTAGAGGATACGTGCACAAAGCAACCTGCTCCTCATCAATAATAACTCGGGAATAGGTTCTTGTGAAGTCGTGTGGCAGCTTTACATAGGAGCCACTACCACCGTTTAGGCGTGACTCGGATAAAACAACCGCAAGTTGAAGCGCAAGCATCGGTAGACAATAAAGAATAATATAACCCGCCGTGTTCCTGTTCCATTTCCCGCTCAGAGCTCCCGACTCCATCTTCAGAGGAGCACGCAGAAGAAACATGAGTGTCAGAAAGAGGCAAGGCTCCGCAAACCCTAGATTCGAGACGATGTACCACTTGCAGACGTTTTCTTGCCATCTCAGATCCAACCCGCTCAACAGCCTTCGCTGACGCCTGAACAAACTCAACCGGAAAACCTCACCAACAGCCCACCAGATTGCAAAGAGAATGAAAGTGATTCGGATGATCCACGGGCCGCTGAAGTAACCAAGCTGTATGAACCCTTGCTTACGAACGTGAGACTGGAAGTAGAAAGAGTAAGCGATGCAAAGGAGACCGAGAAGAATTAGCAGAGCGACTAGACATATGGTCACCACGCCGAATGCATCGGGAACTAATTTTGTCAGGGGCATCACCCAAAACACAGTATCCACGCATGCTCTCAACCAGCATGGATGCAGAAAAGTTCTCTAGCCAATAGCAGCAGTAGATTTGCTTTCTCTCCAATCACAATTTTTGTTTCAAGAAACTACTCATCGCAAGGAGAATATTATCAACCTTTCTTTAACTCAGAACCATACAAGAATGTCAGCAAAAGAGCAGCCCAGATCACCCGATGGAACTTTTGTGATCTTGACCCTAGAACTTGATATGCGTGTTACCTACATAAACTGAAACAAAAGAATGGATCAGAAACATGTATCCAAGATCTGACAACAAGACAATATCTCCAGAAAAACATTCTATTATTACAAATCTCTACTTGTTGATCATTCCACATAGGTGATGCCCGCAAGAAAACATTCATAAAAGCAAAGAGTCATCTTTCTGAAAGCAAAGCAACCTTCAAGAAGATGATTCAATTCCAGTAACGTTGCATAAAATGGATCACAAAAAAAAAACTGAAATTTAAAGACAAGTCAACAAGGTTTCATAGCCTTTTCACGAACCCAAAAAGACATTCTCTTTTTTATTTTTTACACAGAATCTTCGAAAAAAAGAAAGATTTTCATCGCAGGACCAAAGTCAATACGTCTCTATAATAAAACGATAGAATCGAAAAAAAAAAAAAATCAAAATTTACGGGGATAATGCAAACACGAAAACACAACAACAACCAGATCCGACGTAGAGAAACAACGGAGCAACGAGAGAATTAACAAAAAACGCTAAAACGAGAATATCAAAGGAGAAATTCGTAAGGAAAGAGAGCTTACAAGGAGGAGAATCTGGATCCAAAAGAGTTAGAACGGGGAAGATCTGAGCGGCGGGAGAAAGGAGATCGGAGGAAACCCTAAAGAATCGGGAGAGGGAGAGAGGAAGGGGAATGAGGCGTAAACAGAGAGAGGAGAGGAAGAAGAAGAAGAAAAAGATAGAGAAGAGAGGAAAAAAAAGATAGAGAGAGAGAGAGAGATGAAGGAAGAGAGACTCTCCGTTGGTGACAGGCTGTATCCAGCTGTGATAACCGAGAAATCTGGATCCGGGTACGGGTTTGTTTTTTTGTGAGTTGTCCGGGTTTCGGATTTTTTTTTTTTTAATTTGTTTACGTGGCTCCACCCTGGCGGCGTTTGTCTTTTTCCTAATTTGTGTATCTGTTTTTTTCTGGAAAAAAGAAGAATTAAATTGTGAGATATTTAAAAAGAGTCAAACATGGCAATAAAGGTATGAGGAATCAAAAGTATCCGAGGAGTTAACTGGAATTTGATACTAAGAAAGAATCATTATATAGACTGATCAAATGAATACATCTGATTATCAAAAGTAATATTACTAAATACTCATTCCATTTCATTTAATTTGATGCTTTGAAAAAAAAATTAAAATATACATTTTTATGAAAAAATATTACTAAAATTATAGATTACAATAATATAATTAATTATAAAGAGATATATAAAATATAATTAGGTACGCAATTTTCGATAACTAGAATTTATTTTAAAAAATTAAAACATCAAACAATTTGAAACAACAAAAACTATCTAGAATATCAAACAATATAAAATAAAATAGAGAGAGTAATAAAATTCAAAGGCTTTTACTTGCAAATTCATCTGCACATGTTTTAGTTTATAAGAATTGGAAACCGTATAGTAATTAAATCAACATTCATTGAAATCAATGTCAAACGCAAAGAATTTGGTGTAAGACGATCTTAAAAGTGGTGTCAACCATTTATAATATTGCTAATTCCATTATTATTTTTTTCCTAATTCCATCTCTTGTTGTCATCTTAAAGTGGTGTAAAATAAAATTGAAACTTTTGTGTTAGCAATTAGATTTATGTTACTATATTATTGTTCAGCAATTTCAATTTGAACAGCTGGAAGGAAACGAGCTTGGGATATGATTGAGGTCGGTGAAATACGTTCCCTGATTTGCGAACCTTCCATAAACTGTAAAACATAATTTACGAGTCGACGAGTACAAAGAAACGTTAGTATAATTTTTTGTACGTGAAGTTAAAATCAAGGTCAAAGCTCGATGTTTGATTCAATCCAGAACATAAGTAATTATAGTTTTGATCAGGACTTTGAAAAAAGTGGTCTTCTTCGGGTAAACCTTATTAATTAGGCCTTGGAATATAAACTTACCAAAATTTTCTGAACCATATTGAAATAACATTTTTGGTTCATTGAATTTTAAGCAAAATACTAAAAAACTTTTTAAAGTTATTCGTTTATGTATTTTAGTTGATTTAAAAATTCATAAAAGATTTGAAAAATCTTGTATAGATTAATGTTTTTTCAATATAATAAGTTGATTTTATTTAATACTTGTTATGAAGTCAATAAAAGAGGCGCTTAAAATCAAAAGAAGCTGCAAAGGTGGAGCTCAAAATCACGTCATTTCCTCTATATATACGAACGGTTATGTTCGTTGTAAAACCAGCTCTTTCACAAAAACTTAATAACACAAACTTTGTATCTCTCTTGCTTCTCCCTTTTTTCTCGGTGTTCCAAAATTCTGCGGGTATAAAATTTCTCCCCTTTATTTATTATTATAACACGTTATCAGCATGATCACTCTATGATACAACTATATTATAATGGTCGGGATACCCGCCTATATAATAATTTATTATTATTGTAATGGTTGTTTAACGCATTATTATTTACTTAATATTAATATGGGAGCGGTTTTGTCGCCTCGTTATAATGGATGGCTGAGTCACCTGTATAATTTTATTGTTAACGATATAATGGATGGCTGAGCCACCTGTATAATTTTATTGTTAATGTTATAATGGATGGCTGAGCCACCTGTATAATTTTATTATTAATGTCATAATGGATGGCTAAGCCACCGCATATTTATTTATTGTTTCAATGTGGATGAATAAATCACCATAATATTCTGATTATATATCTGTTTATATTATAATCGTTATAAATTAAATATGCATATTTTGTGTACAAAATAAGATTACGGTCTCATTTATTCCTCAGACGAATAAATCTAGACTCATATCAATGTACATCTCCAGGAACACATGTTCCGTTAAAGAGCACCTTCTTGTCCAACTGGGAAGAAGTAGTACGGATTTAATCAAACATTCAATTCTTTCGGTAGCCTTTTTCATAAAGGTCACAAAGAATTTTTCACAAAATTTTTACTCTCCAACGGCTACATCTAACGGATAATGAACAGTATTTCGATCTATAAATACACTCATCCCTCACTCCTTTCATTTCACTCATCGATTTCATATCTTCTTTCTTCTTCTATCAAATATTTCACAAATATTTTTTATTTAATTTTGGGAAGAAAGATGATTCGCGTAATGTTGTTTTTCTGTGCAATTATAATTTTTGCTTGTATTTTCTGTCTCATTGTTTGAGATTTTACTCTCGAAGATTTTGTCTTAAATTTTACTTAATCTTCTATGCATTGTTTTTCCTTACAATCGCTTGTATTATTAATGTAAACGGTTCATTATAAATCATAAATATTAATAATATTTTATGTTCTGTTTTAGAAAATCAAATGGCAAATACTGAGAAACTCCAGTTTCCAACTCTCAAAGTCACTGGTTCAAACTACATTGCATGGACCACCGATATCGAGCTCCATCTGCAGTGCGAGAAAATATCCGACACCATAACGGAGAAAAATATACCGCCTCCACACGAAAAAGCTAAGCCGATAATTTTTCTAAGGAGACACCTCGATGAAAATAACGCATGACTATGCGAATGCAAAAGAGCCCAATGAACTCTGGAAAGCTCTTAAAGAAAGGTTCGACAACCAAAGGGAGATAACTCTTCCCCACGCACTTGATGAGTGGACGAACCTGAGGTTCCAAGATTTTGAAAAAGTTGAGACATATAATTCCACTATGTTGAGAATAGCGGCGCAATTAGAATATTGCGGTAAACCGGTCACAGAAGCAGAAATGCTTAATAAGACCTATCTCACTTTTCATAAAAATCATTATGTGTTGCAAGAGCAATACAGGAACCGGGGATACAAAAGATTCTCAGAGTTGATTGTGGCACTAATGATAGCGGAGAAGAATAATGAATTTCTCATCAAAAACCATAACTCTCGACCCACAGGAACCAAAGCATTCCCTGAAGTGAATGCAACAACTGTGGAAATACCCGAAGAGAATTACCAAACCAATCGGGGTCGTGGTCGTGGTCATGGTCGTCGATCTAATCGCAGACGAGGGAATCCTTACAACTCAAGGGGGAGAGGATCTAATAAATGGATCCGATCTGATCAAGTTTCTAAAGAGAAAGGAACACAAAACGACTCCATCCAGAAGAGTGAGACAGTCTATTACAGATGCGGTTCTAAAGGACATTGGTCCCGTGTGTGTCGTACTCCTCCACACATTTGCAAGTTATACAAAGAATCCTTAAAAGGAAAAACAATGGAAGTAAACCTCACCGAACATTTTGAGGGAACAACGTACCTAGACTCTTCAGACTTTATGAATGAGCTCCACTGAGACCACTCCTAAAGAGAAATAATAAAATACTTGTAGTAAGACTACTGAATAGTCTCCAATAATGCCATGTATAATTATTACGTTTTTTCAGTTTTTAAACAAATAATGTTTTTTTCTTATAATTACTAATGTATAATTATCATGTATGTTTCTATGAATAAATTTCATTTTCTCTTTATTGATCTTTGTCTTTTTTTAACGCTGTTTTGTATTAATCAAGGCAAACCCGTACAAAGGGTAAATAAACAGTACCAAAGCTAAAGAAACAGAGGAAAGGAGATAGCCGTAAGGCATCAAAAGAAAAACCAGTTTAAAAACCAAATTCCAACCGAAAATTAGATATGCGGACTTGTCAAGATGAAGATGACTCCAGAGATATAAGAGGGATGAGCCATGAGGGGCCACCAGTCGCTACGTAAGATTGATACCGGTGATCGGTCGTCACACTGCCATCAATGACATCAGCCACTTTATTCCTGTCATTCTTGATGTAATCTAAACTCCAGTCTTCAAAGCTACTTAGAAGAGACGAGATCTCTAGTAGCAAAGCTGAAACATGACTGTACTGCTGAGGATGGAGAAAGGCTTGTCTCACGAGGATGGAAGATGATTCGAAGCAGATTTTCCGATGCTTAAGGTTAATCATACTCTGGACAGCCCATAGAATCGCTTGCAGAACCGCCATTAAAGGAGAGAGAATTGATGAGAATGACCTTCGGCTATGTTGGGTACATAGGACATCATGGTTACGAACCACCCATGAAGCACCACTGTTGACCGTCGAGTCCACCCAAGATGAGCCAACGTTGCATTTTAGAATCCCTGGAGGGGGTTTAAGCCACGGAAGCGAGGGAGGGGTTTGTGGTAAGTTTAGGGGTTCATTGCTTGTATGTTTAGCATTTAACGTGAACCAGATGGTAGCTTCTTCTAAGGCTTTATCGAGTATAGCGGCAGGATTAAGCTTGGTATTCTCAAAAAGAAAAACGTTCCTTGCCTTCCACAGATGCCAGAGAATCCACGGATAAGCTTGACGGGTGTTGAGGTCGATTTTCCTGTTCTTGCTGCAATTAATGAGGTAGTGCAGGTTCAGGAAGACAGAGGAAGGGGAAAAACCTGAAGGAGGCAAAGGCAAACGGGATCGACTCCATGTCTCTGCAGCGTTTGGGCAAGTAAAAAGGGTGTGGCATATCGTTTCATTTGGTGCTCCACAATTCTTGCAAGAGGGGTCCACCTGGATCCCCCGAGAGCGCAAACGTTCCTTCACTGCCAGGGCACCAGACAAAGCCCTCCACATGAAATGCCTTATCTTTGGAAGAGTTTGGATTTTCCAAAGCTGTGACCAAAGACGTTTCTCGATGGGGGGTATAGGCTGGGAAGGTGGAGCATTGTGGGACTGGAGAGTTTCCAGAAACCGGTAACCACTTTGTACCGAGTATATGCCATTATTAGTGAAGCCCCATATGTCCTTGTCACGTTGATTAGGCTGGGGGCGAAGTTGTAGAATACGAGTAGCATCTGCATTCGTGAAAGTATTCTGCACAATCGTTGCATTCCACAGATCCGTGTTAGGAATAATGAGATCGGCGACTCGTAATGGTAAGATCACTGGGGAGTCCGCCTTGTACATTGGTGTTCGGGGGATGTTGTCTATGATCCAGTTAGAAGACCATACATTTGTATCCCGTCCATCTCCTATCTTACGTACAAGGCCTTGGACCAGCAAGTCTCTGCCGTGTAAGATACTCCGCCAAACGTAAGATGGACGAGTGCCTGCACCACAGGATAAAATGGAGCTTTTCCGAAAGTATCTATTCTTCAAGATTCTGGCCAGTAGAGAATCAGGTGAAGACCATATTCTCCAGGCTTGTTTGGCCAACAAACTTTGATTAAACCGTGAGATGTCATGAAATCCAAGTCCTCCTTCTTCTTTGCTTTTACATAACTTTTGCCAAGCAACCCATGGAATCTTTTTTCGATTATTACCATCACTCCACCAACACTCTGTCATAGCACTCACAAGCTTTGCAGATAGATCCTTAGGCAGACGAAAACACGACATAGCGTAAACTGGGAGAGCAAGGCATATTAACTTTAGCAAAATCTCTTTGCCTCTGTGGGATAAAGCTTTGGAGAACCATCCTTTCAAACGCCCTTCAAGTTTTTCTCTGATGAAACTGAGCAACTGTTTTTTAGATCCCTGAAAAACTTCTGGTAAACCAAGGTAAACACCATCTCCACCTTCTCTAGTAATCGCGAGGGTTCCTTTTATTTCCTGCCTTTGTTGAGCCGCAATTTTAGCACCAAAATATACCAAAATATATTGATCTTTGTCTTAGTTACAGAAATTGATCAAAATGCGGATGGAACAAAATCCAAGAAAAAGATCCAAGAAATTTGCATAATAGATAGTGGAACAATGCACACTATTCTAAGAGAATATAAATATTTCTCTGATATAAAACCGAGAAGGATAATTGTCAATACAATCTCAGGTCCTGCAGACGTGATTGAAGGAATTGGCAAAGCCAACTTTATGTTGCCTAATGGAACAAAAATTTCCATAAACAATGCTTTGTATTCTCCGAATTCCTAAAGGAATTTGTTGAGTTTTAATGACATATACCTTCACGGATATGATACTCAGTCTGCAACTGAGAATGGAAAAAAATATTTGTATATAACTTATGATATATCTGGCGAAAAGCATATTTTGGAGAAGTTCCCAAAACTCCCTTCTGGTTTGCATCATACGTATATAGATGCAATAGAATCAAACTTCATGATTAAAAGAAATCCAGAAGATTTCATATTATGGCATGATCCCCTTGGACGCCCATGCACCACAATGATGCGGAAAATCATTGAGAGCTCACATGGTCATCCACTGAAAATCCAGGAGATATATCAGGGGAATAAAATGACATGTGCAGCATGCTCCCTTGGTAAGCTGATCATAAAGCCATCGCCAAGTAAAATTGATAAAGAATCACCAAAATTCCTTGAACGAATTCAAGGTGATATTTGTGGACCAATACATCCACCTTGTGAACCATTCCACTATTTTATGGTATTTATTGACGCATCCAGTAGATGGTCACACGTTTGTCTATTATCATATCGAAATATGGCATTTGCGAGATTTCTAACTCAGATAATCAAACTGCGAACTCAGTTTTCTGATTATCCCATTAAAAGAGTTAGATTAGACAACGCTGGTGAATTCACATCCCAAGCATTCAATGATTATTGTATGGTAACGAGAATTGAAGTTGAACATTCCGTTGCTCATGTCCATACACAAAATGGCTTGGCTGAATCATTAATCAAACGTCTGTAACTGATTACAAGACCATTGATCATGAGATCAAAACTCCGAACATCAGTATGGGGACATGCTATTTTGCATGCAGAAGCACTCATTCGGATAAGACCAAGTGGATACCATAAGTATTCCCCACTACAATTAGCATTTGGTCGAGAACCAAATATTTCTCATCTCAGAATGTTTGGTTGTGCAGTGTATGTGCATGTAGCACCACCACAACGCACAAAGATGGGACCACAAAGAAGATTGGAAATATATGTTGGTTGTGATTCTCCATTAATCATACGATACCTAAAACCACAGACTGGTGATATCTTTACAGCACACTTTGCCGATTGTCATTTTGATGAAAAAGTATTCCCGGTTATAGGGGAGAAAATAAACAAGTAGGCAAGGAAATCAAGTGGAGTGTACCATCCTTGTTACACCTTGATCCTCCTACAAAAGAGTCAAAACTAGAAGTTCGACGAATTGTGCATTTGCAAAGTATAGCAAATCAGCTACCAGATTCATTTGCGGATGCCAGAACCGTAACAAAATCTCATATACCAGCTGCAAATGCTCATGCTCAAATTGAAATACCAAAGGAACATGGAAAAGCAGACAATACACGTGAGTCTAAAACACGCCTGAAGCGTGGCAGACCTGTGGGTTCTAAGAATAAGAATCATAAGAAACAAAAGGAATCTGAAATGCATGAAAACCCCAAAGTAGCAGAAAGTACTTTGGAGGAAGTAAATCACGAGACTCAAAATGATGTAGAACATCAAGAGCCAGAAGAAAATCATGAGATTTCCATCAATTACATCCATAACAGAAAGATATGGAAAAGAAAAGAAATAGAAGATTTTGATGATGTTTTCTCATACCTCGTATCAAAATAAATAAATGAAGAAAACGAGGATCCAGAGCCAAAATCTGTGTATGAATGTCAAAAGAGACATGACTGGAAAAAATGGAAAGATGCAATACAAGCTGAATTAGATTCACTTAATAAACGAGAAGTATTTGGATCTATTATGCTCACACCTGCAGATGTGAGACCAGTTGGATACAAATGGGTTTTCATTCGAAAAAGAAATGAGAAAAATGATATTATGAGATATAAAGCTCGTCTTGTGGCTCAAGGGTTTTCTCAAAGACCTGAAATAGATTATGAGGAAACATATTCTCCCGTTATGGATGCAATAACGTTTAGATTCCTGATGAGTCTAGCGGCAGATGAAAATCTAGAGATACGACTTATGGATGTCGTTACAGCCTATTTATACGGGTCATTGGATACTGATATCTACATGGGAGTTCCCGATGGATTTAAGATGCCAGAAGCATTAAAATCTAAACCAAAAGAGCTATGTGCAATCAAATTGCAAAGATCATTATATAGGTTAAAACAATCTGGACGTATGTGGTATAATCGTCTCAGTGAGCATTTAACAAAAGAAGGATATGTAAATGATCCTATATGCCCATGTGTTTTTATCAAGAAAACAACATCTGAATTTGTGATAATCGCAGTATATGTTGATGATCTAAACATTATTGGAACTCATGAAGAAATCCAAAAGCATCAAATTATTTGAAAGGAGAATTTGAGATGAAAGATCTCGGGCAGATAAAGTATTATCTTGGCCTTCAGATTGAGCATTCTGAAAAGGGTATATTTGTGCACCAATCCACATATACCAAAAGAGTGTTAAAAGATTTAATATGGGCAAGGCAACTCCACTCAGTACTCCCATGGTCGTGAGGTCACTTAATATTGAAAATGATCCATTCAGACCACATGAGGAAAACGAAGAGATACTTGGTCCTGAAGTACCATATCTAAGTGCAATCGGAGCTCTGATGTACCTTGCAAATTGCACACGGCCTGATATATCATTTTCTGTTAATCTTTTGGTAAGATTCAGTTCGTCCCCTACGCGAAGACATTGGAATGGAATTAAACATGTTTTCTGTTACCTTCAAGGGACTACTGACTTAGGATTATTTTATCCTAAAAATTCAAAAGGTAAAATGGTCGGTTTTGCAGATGCAGGATATTTATCGGATCCACACAAAGCCAGATCACAAACGGGATACGTTCTCAGAAGCAGACACTGGTGGCTACTTCCTCGAATCATGCCGAACTTATTGCACTCTATGAAGCAAGTAGAGAATGTGTCTCACTAAGATCAATAAGCCGACACATCAGATCAAGCAATGGGATTCTCGGAGATACGGAGCCAACAATCTTATATGAAGATAATGATGCATGTGTTGCTCAAACAAAGGAAGGATATATCAAACGTGATAGAACGAAACATATACCTCCGAAGTTGTTCTTGTACATCCAAGAACTCGAGAAGAATAAAGAGATTGAAGTAAGATATGTCCGATCATGCGACAATGCAGCTGATCTTTTCACGAAATCATTACCCACTACTATGTTCAAGAAGCATGTACATAGTATTGGAATGCGTCATCAACAAGATCTCTAAGACAACCTTAATCAAGGGTAATCAAGGGGGAGCTTGCGCAGTTGTACTCTTTTTTTACCTTAGTATGGTTTTTCCCATTGGATTTTCCTAGAAAGGTTTTTAACGAGGCAACAAAGACGTTAAGCAGAATATGATTGTGATATTGGTCTCCAAGGGGGAGTGTTATGAAGTCAATAAAAGAGGCGCTTAAAATCAAAAGAAGCTGCAAAGGTGGAGCCCAAAGTCACGCAATTTCCTCTATATATACGAACGATTATGTTCGTTGTAAAACCACCTCTTTCACAAAAACTTAATAACACAAACTTTGTATCTCTCTTGCTTCTCCCTTTTTTTTTCGGTGTTCCAAAATTCTGCGGGTATAAAATTTCTCCCTTTTATTTATTATTATAACAATACTATATTATTTTACTTTCTTGTTGGATAAGTTTTTTTTTTCTTATTTTATAGTATTGTTTTAAGTTGAGCTTAGATAGTCAATAAGCTTAGATAAAGAATTTTCAAAGATCAAAGCTGAATATAGTTGTAGTCATCATCTCACAATTGTACCGAGCTTTGGTAAAATCTACTAACTTGATAAAGCAATGGCATACACTTGTTTGAATATTTAGTTGTTTGTGTCGTAACTAAGAATTTTTACGGAAACAATTCTACAAACGACCTGTTGTTCCTCGTGGATTTATGCATTATTAGTTTCTTGCCACTGCCTGTTGATTTTATTGTAGAAGAAGAAGAAGAAGAAGAAGAAGAAGAAGAAGAAGAAGAAGAAGATAGGATTCAAGATCAAACCAGAAAGTGACATTGTTGCATCTTCTCATCACAAAAAAAAAACAAAAACGGAGACATTTTTCATATCTAACCACCTCAACAAAATCATGAGAATCAAACGTAGCTATTACAGAACAGACTCCAAAACTTAAAACGCACAACAAATTTAACCATCTCTTAACTCCTTGTACCCAAAAGCAGCCTTCTCTAGCAAGAGAAACTAAGCTCATACATTGGTTCTTAAAACTAATCCGAGCTAACTTTCTTATCAACACTTGACTTACTGAGCATAACAACTCCAATGGTGATCGATAAAGCTCCCGCAAACCACTGCATAATTTTATCAGCCAAACTCATCAAAGTTACAAATCCCAAAAGAAAAACACAAATATTGGAATCTGCAATAGTATACATAGGCTTTGGCATCCATAGATATCATATAAGTAACATAACATAAAACATATTTTAAAGATAAAAAACTTACACGAAATGATAAGGACTCGTGAAAGAGAAAGAGGCCAGCTAAACCGGAAGAGATGAAGTTAGCAGCAAAGTTGGTGACGGTAGCTTGTAGAGAAGAGAGAGCTCTTAAGCTGTTTACATAACATCCCCACATGGCCACATAACCACATTGCATAATACAACTAATCCATACTTAATCACCTATTCAAAGATTGAATCTTTTAAGAACACTTGTTACTTAAAAAAAAAGATATTCAAAAAAGATTTAAAAGTTGGGAAAATGTTATTTACCAGAGATGAGAAGAACTTTGCGGAGATGGAGGCAAGAGCTGCATTGAGCCCAGCAGAGATTGCCCAGATGTGCCCTCTTTTCTTTAACTGTGCATCACCCATGGATCCACCTTTTGAGGTTTTTCATGAAAACGAACTATCAGATAATTGCATAAGGAGAAAATTGAAGTGTTTTCATGCGTCTTTTGGGTTCTAATTCACTTGCCGTACCTTTGATCTGTCGCAATTTCTTCCCTTTCGTTTCCGTAGGCTGAGAATTTGAGAGCATCAAATCTGAAATCGGAGAAGAAGAAAGGAGGAGGAGGCAACGTAAGACTTGAGCTCGATCAGGCCATATGTATATGGGCTTGTGGCCCATTAGTGATCCAGAGCCCATGATTTAAAGTAAATTTCAAAACATACGGCCCAGGGAAAATAATTCTGAGAGAGGACACCTGTCCATTTTTCCAAAAAATAAAAAAACCAACTTTATTGTATAAGTGTTGTAAACTATTATTATAATATGTTATAATATGATCGTAGAAAGCAAAATGAAAGAGTATTATTAATATGGTTTGTTTAGTGGGAGAGGGAAGAGAGCAAAGTAAATTCATTTCTTTCTTCTTTTTTTATTTTTTTGTTTTTCATCTATCCCTCAAAACACAAATCCTCCTTTATATAGATGAGTAGTAAGTTGGTAGGTAGAGATATTTTACAAAATTAATGGATAATCATCTACCTAACATGAACTCATTTTACATGTGTTTAACAAACAATGTATACTTTTCAACACTCCCCATTGATTATCTATTTTGTATTACGTATTGCCTCGTTAAAACCTTATCATGGAAAAACCCAGTGGGATAAAAACCATGACAAAGGAAAAAGAGTGCAGTGACGTAATCTCCCCTGAGAATGACAGATCATAAGTCACGTAGATGACGCATCCCGATACTATGAACGTGTTTTCTGAATATAGTTGTTGGAAGCGCTTTCGTGAATAAATCTGCTGCATTGTCACTTGAACGAACATATTGAATATCCACTTCTTGATTCTTCTCGAGTTCTTTAGCATAGAAGAAAAACTTCGGAGGGATATGTTTTGTCCTGTCGCTTTTAGTGTATCCATCCTTGAGTTGAGCAACACAAGCCGCATTATCTTCGTATATTCTCGTAGGCTCTTTTCTGGTGTCTAGTCCGCTAGCTTCTTGTATATGATGTATCATCGATCTAAGCGACACGCATTCTCTACATGCTTCATGGAGTGTAATGACTTCTGCATGATTTGAAGAAGTGGCAACCAATGTCTGCTTTTGAGAACGCCATGAGATCGCAGTACCTCCTATTGTGATAACATATCCGGTTTGCGACCAAGCTTTATGCGAATCAGATAAGTCTTTTGTATCTGCAAAACAACCTAGACCAACCTCGAGGTTTCCAGAATAAAAATAAACCAAAAAAATCAATCATACCTCGGAAGTAACAGAATATCCGTTTTTGTGCCTGCATATAAGAGATGCGCTATATTTTCCAAGCATATTAGTAGCAAATCCTTTTTTTTTCTTTTTATCTCATTGAGTAAAATTTGCAAGATACAAAAATGTAGGATAATGCCCATATAAGGCACTTAATGGCGGATTAATATTTCTTAAAAAATACTTAAATGTGAATTTATACAAGATCTTACCTGGATCTTTTGAAACAACATCTCTTTCACTAGATGTTTAACTTTCGGGATACAAGGAGCTTTTTATCAAAATCTTTCATATATATATTATATAGCTTGTATTAACTCTTCATGAGTTATGATTGAGTAGGGTTCCCGGGAACATATATAATGTTGATATCATTAATCCTTCAGGGATTATATAAAATTGTAAAAGGAACAACTCAAGTCGTTCATATACTGCCAGTCATACAAAATGTCTTTAAATTATTCCATTCGTCATATGATATTTCTACAATGATCTTGTAACAAGCCATTTTTATTTTTCATATCATTAGAGGTCATTTTCTCATCTCTTAATCTGGAGAAATATATATCATTTGGATGCTTAGACTTCTGGTCCAATAAATTCTCGTATTCCTTTCGAGCTTAGTAAGGACTTGATTGCCTGTTTACACTTTTTGGCCAATACTTTCTCTTTTTACACTCATACATAGAGGTAGATTCATGATCCTCATTTATGTCATTCATATCGCGCGCATTTCATTATTGTCGACAATTATTTGTCTTTGGTTCCATATTTTTTTCGTAATGATATGGTTAATCGAGATCTCTTTATCACTAACAGTGATTTCATTCAGGCACCTGATATATTATTAACCATATCAACGGTCTCTTCAGGAGATTCATCCTCTCTTTATATATTTGTTCCTTTTCCAATTCGAGGATTTTTAACTTTGGAACCAAAGTAGCCTATCACGTTTCTGACGTGGTATAAACTCATAAACAGTCCTTCAGGGACATACATTCTTATTGGAGCATTTTCAGCTAGAATATGAGATTTGGTAATGTATGTCAGTCAACATTCTGTAACTGGATTATCTTATGAATTTCAGGTTCATTTTCACTTATACGAGGATCCATGATAATCCGTTCCAAGAATCTCATTCATCAGCTATTTTCAAATGCTTTTGGCATTTGATTTGCAACATATTCTAAATAGTGATCCTTTGAACATGGATCTTCACATCCACATTCACATTCATTTGTTTAAAGATCCAAACTATTCAGTGATCCTTCACATAATAATGTGCAATGTTGCAATAAGCACATCTCTGATTTATGGCTTAACATACCTCATGAATTTATCAAGTTCAGTTTGAGTGTAAACATAATCTCCAGAATATTCCACTCATTAGGATTCTTTAATTCTCCCCCTCGAGATGATAACATTTCATGTTCATCCATCTCGCATTGAATTTCATTTGCAGGACCAATAACATTTCCAATTTCCTTTTCGGATCATGTATTATGTCTCAAATCCTTTGATGGAATCCTCTATTTGGGTCTGCTTAAAGAAATCAAACCATCTAATGAACTCGTTTAACCAAAAATGATGATTCATTTCTCATACAATTTTTTTGTACTTCCAACTCGCGTTGATTTGTAGTGGGATCGAGATAAACCAAAGATTGTGTTCACCATGTGATATCGTTTGGTGATTCTCTCAATCCTCCCCCTAACGCGGAGAATTTCACTTTTATCAAAGTGGCAATCAGCAAAAAGTACCGTGAACATATCCCCGCTTGATGGTTCAAGATATGTAATTAATCTCGGTGATGTAAACCCGATATATATTCCCAACTTCCGATGTGGCCTCATTTTATTCTTTATGGTGGTGTTATAGTAACATAAACTGCACACCCAAAAACATAGAAATGGGATACGTCTGACTTCTGGCCAGATGTCAATTGTATTGGGAAATATTCAATATATGCATTTGGTCTCATCTTGACCAGTGCCTCATCATGCAGTATAACAAATCGCCATACAATGATTATTAGCCTTGTTCTCAACATCGGTTTCTAATGACATACAATAATCATTAAAAGCCGCTGAAGTAGATTCACCAGCATAAGCCTAACTCTCTTTATGGCATAATCGGGGAACTAAGATCTCAACCTGATAATTTGGGCAACGAATCTTACGAAACCGTATTTCTTGTGGTCTAAAAACACATATATGACCATCTACTGGATGTGTTAATCCATACCGAAAAGTATTGAAAACAGCCCGCATCATAAGTGAATTGGCCCATATATATTAGGATGTATTCTCTTTAGGAATACATGCAATTCATTCCTAACTTTGGCAGGCGAAAGCTTGCATATGAGTTTTTGTTGAGAACATACACAATATGAAAACTCCCCCGATTGAAAAAGCTTTTGGTTTTTCAATGGGTGACCACTCGAAATTTGCATAATTCTTTTCATCATGACTGAACCAGGGATGTCAAGCCTTTCATGCCACACCTTAAATGTGCTAATAAACTTCTGGTTTATAGCAGCATATGAATCAACTGTATTTATCTTTGCGCAACATAATCCAGAGGATAACATTGACAACTCTTTCAATATACGTTTCCTCTTTCATGTAATGCAAAGATATCCAATGCCATTTTTACTCAAGGTCTCTATATGATATTCATTTCGGCGAATATCTTCGAAACTTAACAAGTTTTTATGAGACTTATGAGAATATTGTGCATCATGCACTTTAAACATTGTCCCGTTTGGCATTGAAAAACTCGCTCTTCCGTAGCCCCTTATAATATTTGCATCTCCATAATACTCACGCTTTTCGCAGAGTTTATTATTTTGAAACAGGAGAGATATTTTTTATTATTATTTATCTTTAAGTATCATATTTTTCGTAGCACTGTTGCTAGACATGTGTCTCCATCCTGAATCTCAACTTGTAACGTTTTCTCCTTCTCGATGACATTATAACACTTCGATCTTAATTTGCTTATTTTATGTTGATCTTTCTATATCAACAAACAAACAAGTGATATCGAGATGATTATACTCACTTAGGCCATCAAAAGGAAAATCTGTATTCATCCAACTTTCACCATCAATTCCTTTTGCCTTAGTGATTTTTCTTTACAGATAGGCATGATATATTGGGGTACAACAGGTACAAACCCAATTTCTTTTCATGTCGTATATGCCTTTTCATTTATCTTTTTTTTTTTACCCACCCAACATCGTTTCCATATTTTCTTAAACTCTTCCATTATAATTACTTTAAATAGGATAACTCAATATTCACTTCTGGGAATAGAGTTGATCCAATCAAACGAGTTTTATGGTTTATTATCATGAGCTTAATATTTTTTTCAGCTACACGAAGGATTTATATCAACTTTGCGTGTTTGGTGAATCCTCTTTCTCAAAGGCTCGACCACTCATTTATACTTTAAAGCATCACCATAAGATCTTCAAGATCTTTTCTCATGATATATTCATCTCACAAACCATTATGGATGTGGTGGCGTAAAATATTATGGTTTCTTGCCATTTTCTCATCCGATATTATTTTCAATTTATCGATGGTATTTAAAAATTTAAAAGCATAATTTAAATGCAGAAAAGCAAAAATAAGTGCAGAGGCATAAACCCTTTTTATTAGTACATTTATTTTAACAATTAATGAGACAAGCGATTACAAAAAATATTAATGCATAAAAATATAATACAACGATAATGATAATTTCTTCGGGAGTAAAATCTCCAACGAGGAGACCAAAATTAGAAGCGAAAATAATAATTGCACATAAAACTAATAATATACGAAACAATATGCGAATCATCTTCTTTTCTTTTCTTCTTCTTTTTCAAAAAAATAAAATTGTTTGAAGAATATTTGATGAAAACTTTGATGAGAGAGGATGGGATGAAATGAATGAAGAATGAGTATATTTATAGATCGAAAATTACTGTTCATAGCCGTTGTACTAGCCGTTTGAAGAGTAAAAATTTTTGAAAATTTTCTTTTGTGACCGTTTGAAAAGTTAGATTTAATATTCATGTAGTCAAATTTTATTTATCATATTATTATAGTAATATAATTATTTATAAGAAAATAAATATTGAATTATGACAGAAATTAAATGCAAAAATTTAATAGCATAAATTTAGATGCGAAATTTAAATTGCAGAATAATTAAATTGCAATAGAATTAAAATTAATTTAGGAGGCATAACCTACCATAAATTCAAGGAGGAGGTATAACCTTCTATTCCATAAATATTTGATCAAGAAAGAGGTTTAACCTACCATTCCATATAATGATCAAGGAAGAGGTTTAACATTCCACTCCATTAATTTATGATCTGAGGAGACATAGTCTACCATGCGATCATTTCGGAGAAGGCAGTGCCATTCTTTCCGCTATGAATAAAAAGAATAAGTAAATAAAATGAACATAATTTAAAACTCACATTTTCGGTATAAGAGCGTTCGTGCTGATAACGTATTGCAAACTATTATTGTAATATGTTATAATATGATCGTAGAAAGCAAAATGGAAGAGTATTATTAATATGGTGTGTTTAGTGGGAGAGAGAAGAGAGCAAAGTAAATTCATTTCTTTCTTCTTTTTTTATTTTTTTGTTTTTCATCTATCCCTCAAAACACAAATCCTCCTTTATATAGATGAGTAGTAAGTTGGTAGGTAGAGATATTTTACAAAATTAATGGATAATCATCTACCTAACATGAACTCATTTTACATGTGTTTAAACAAACAATGTATACTTTTCAACAATAAGATTTACAAATCTGTTGATTTTTTTCTTGGATCTATGTCTTTGAGTTTCTAACATAGAAATTCTTCCAAATCCACTACAAATCCACTTTAAAACCAAATCTATAGTATAAAAATAGGAAACATTGTAAAAAAAATCTCACTTATATTATGATTTATGTCATTACAATTTAATAAAAAAAATCATCAATGGTTATACTGTTAAATCAATTTCTAAATAATTAATTCATAATATTTTTCAATATATCATCTATCATATACTTATTTGTCAAGCATTTTTGGCCTCTAATTGAAAGTTTAATCTAAAACTATATATATGCCATTAATGAGATACAAAGAGAATCGGGTCAATTGAGTCTTTTACAATTAATTAGAACACCTCTTTTTTTTTTCGGAATACATTTAATTAAATGAGAGCAAAAGCTTTTATTTAATTAAATCGGAGCAAAAGCTAAATAAAATTGTTTTTGTGATTTGGATTGCGAGCCTCGCTTGCATGTGTTTGATATTTTTCACTCGCTGGATAAGGATTCAGAAATGATACTCCTGTTTTTGGGCCTTGGCCCGTTCTTCTCAATTTTGATCTCGACTTGGTTATATAGTTTTGCCCATTACATATCGTATGTTTACTTCATGAAAGTGATTGTTTTGTAATCCTAACTTTTTACTAAAAAGGGTGGCGTGTCGAACCCACAACTTTTCACGCGTTGATCCTAAGCTACAGTCCAAAACTTTTAAAAACGAATAAAATGGTAGATGGTCAGACCTATGAATATGAGGATTAAACCGGTAACCATCTACTTCTACATAATGATGTTGGGATAATGCGCGTCAATTAGATAGCAAAGTTGGGATAACTATGCATCAATCCAAGGCATAAAAAGCAGCTCTTCTGCTACTTGGTCCCTGCATTCCGCTTTCATTTCCAGGGCGCATATGAGATAATGAATTTCATGTATCACTGCCTCATCCCACAACTTGAATATATGATGACCACCATCCTATACAAGTAGACATCCAGCATCATATAATAGAGTTAAGATTAAAATGGAGAACAAAAACCACAAAGACAACCTTATTCCCTTATAGTTCTTGCATCCATAGAATATCCGACCCAATTTTTCATGTGTAGTCGATGATTTCAAGACCGTCACTGCCTCATCCCACAACTTGAATATATGATGACCACCATCCTATACAAGTAGACATCCTGCATCATATTAATAGAGTTAAGACTAAAATGGAGAACAAAAACCACAAAGACAACCTTATTCCCTTATAGTTCTTGCATCCATAGAATATCCGACCCAATTTTTCATGTGTAGTCTATGATTTCAAGACCGGCACTAGACCACAAAAACATTGGTCGGGAAATCCAGATCCAGGTTTTCCGGATCTACACTTAGGACCGGGGGAGGTCACTTCTGGTTCTTCAGCGCTCCAAGGAAACCCCGAATCGCTCGATGGTTGACTGTAGCTGTATCGATCCATTACTGTCTTACTAGAGATTGAGATTTGACAGAGAGTGAGAGAAAGAGGAAATCATATATATATATATATAGAGAGAGAGAGAGAGGGAGAGAGAGAGAGATACGAGCGCCGTAATAATACGAGCGTCGTAATAAGAAGTTAGGGTTAGCTGGTCTCCGACTCTTATTTATATAAGGGGGTCAATTTCTGGTTAAGTTAAAGTCAGGTTAATGGGTCAATTTCCGGTTAAGTTAAACTATCGGTTATCTGTTAAGCTAAAATCTTGATTTAGTAGACTTCAATACGAAGTCTTCCTTACCCTAAACCTTAAATGAACAATAACCCTCAATCAAAAGTTATATAAAATCTAATATTATACAATATACTCATTAGTATATTCTTAATTTTGCCTTTTAGATGAACCTAAATGTAATATTAAACCATAAACTCTGATTTACATAGACTTGTGTTTACCAAAATTATAACATTACTATATATCCATACCAAACCCTTTACTTCAACCTTACATGTATTTTGGTTAATACCATAATTTATCTTCCTTGGTTTAAACTAACTTGTTTTTATGAAATTTTATTTTACACAATTGACATTTAACTATGTGTTATTTATGTATTCATTTTTTTATCAAATACTTTTATATAATTTTCTAATTAAAATTTAAGATTTAATAACAAAGTAAACTTCTACTTGATATAGAAATCTACTATTATACTTTTAGACCTTGTTCTCAAACTCACCCGCATAGCCGATTACTCGGTCGAGTATTCGCTAGTCGGTGGTTCGTGGCGAATCAGTGCTATTCATTGATATTACACAGTGATCCGAGTTTCGTCCGCATCGTCCGTATAATATAAGAAATCGATGATTAATTCTACGAACCACATTATCCCAAAAGACTATATAAATCCATCAAACGAATATCTATTCACAGAAAAATGCTGATAACAGTGGATATGTGTAACACTGTCGTCTCCGCCGCAAACAACAGCGAAAATATAACATTAATTGACAATTAGGGAATTTGCAGATTAAAAAATCTTTTTATATGGGTTGTCTCCCCCTAATTATATGATCACAGTTGTCAACTATAGTATAAGACATACATTTATGATGTTAGCTGATAATATTTGAAGATAAAAAATTATTAAACGGTTAACAACGTCTTTATATGCTCCAATCCTAGTGTTAGATATGCATTTATGATATTAACCGGTAACATTGAAAAATAAGACGAGTAATGCACACGAACATTTGTTTGTGCTTCTCACGAGATGTTGGGGCAATCTGCCATTTTCTTGGTTAAACAACTACAAGAATATAATTTTGGAAAAACTTTCGTCAGTTACCTAATTTCGACTCGTTTTAGATTATCTATCTAAATGAATCTATATTACAATATATATATAATTAATAAGAAATTTTCTAAAAATATCCTTTTAAAAATAAATTTTATTAAAATATTTTTTTTTCAGAAACATAGTGGAAAAGATTTACTCAGTATAAAATATATTTTAGAATTATAATTTCTGATATATATTATTTTATATTATATTATATATGGTTTGAAATTTTTTATTTTATTTAATACATAGAAAATTATTATAAATACAAGACATATTAACATTTTATTTTCGACTAAAAAAGAATATTAACATTATGTATATATATATATTTTTTATAATTATACTGTGAACATCTAAAAATCGTCTTGAACCTAGTCCTCAGAGTTTGGGTACTCGCTCGGGTTCGAGTCGTTTTGGATTTTCGGGTTTAGTCTCATAGGATCCATTTGTCTTCTATAAAATTTCGGGTCGGGTATGGTTTGTAACTTTTCAGACTAGAATCTATTTTGTAACGTGATATAAATTCCATTTTGTATCCTAATTTCATTCGGATTGAAATTATACCACTTTGGGTGCGGATTCCTATTTTTAAAATAATATATTTGAACTAAATCACATAAAAACAACGAATACAACTAATAAAATCTTTGTAAACACTATAATAATACGTCTGAACTCATTCATCTTAAACATAAAAGTAAAAATAAGTCATAAAATTAAATTTTTAAAATATTTAAAAGTAACCAAATTATACAAAACTAAGTGAAAATAGTTAATTTGGATTTTTCGGAATACTATTCGGATTTCGGTTAGGTTTGGATATTACCCATAACCCAAACTACAGAACTCTAAATCCCATTTGAGAATTTTTTTAGATCGGGTTCATATCGAATTTAGATATTTTGAATTGAATTTGGAATAAAACTTTGGGTTCAGTTACAAATGCCCAAGCCCTAATTGAACCCACTTGTGCTTTTAAAAAAAGTGTAAAGGGTTTGGGTGGTATCTTGCTAATTAGCTCAGATAATTTAGTAGTTAGTATATTAACGTTTATTAACATCTTAGATCCTCTCGGACTTCTTTGACTATTTTTTTTTTCCTTTTGCTTTTGTTTCCTCATTTGTCTTTGTTTCCCTCTTGATCAATTTTCCTTTTCTTTTGTTTTTTTTTGGTTTGCTTTCCACAATTTTGAAAACCCTAACCAATTTCTATTACGTTTTCGCAGCTATGAACAACTCAGATCCGAAAATCTCTCTTCTGCGAAAAAATTCCACCACCTTTCTTCTTTTCTCTCTCTCTCTCCTCTCTTTTTTTCTTCTTTACTGACCAAGTCTTACCTTTGATTCTCTCTGATTTCGACCTTTTTGAAATTCTTCAAAGTATACGAAGACCTAAACTACTTCCGGATTCAACAATGTTGTTCCAAAAAGATTCCCAGATTTTGTTAGATCTACAAAATCTCACTTCTTCCCTTTCTGTGTTTGATCTTAGGATCTAGAATTGCTTTCTGGGCTCTTTAAATTCCGACAAATTCTTACAATTCTCCTTTCTTTCTTTCATCATTTTCAAATCTGATCTTAAAATTGCATTGTTGAATCGAAAAAGGTGGAATCTTTATTGCTTAGTTTAAATTTCCAGAGAGATTAGTTTCTGGCCAAGAAGAAGATTCAAGCTTTGTTACAGTGTTTCCTGATCTCAAATCATGGGCTGCATTTGCTCTAAAGGAGTACGAACTAACGATGATTACATCGAGGCCAACCATGTAAGTATTCCAAAAGAAAACAACCATAAAGCCTCCAAGAAGCAATCATCTTCCTCGAGAAACAACGAGAATCTAGATTCGGAGGAGACAAGCGTTAACGGAAACGAAGCTACATTGAGGTTAATACCTAACGATACCAAGAATGTCTTCTCTGAGGACGAGGAGGAAGAGGAGAAGAAGGAGAGCTTTGAGTTGAAATCTCTTGAATCAGTGTCTCAGAAAGAGACCACTGTGGAGTTACTTGATAATGTAGGACCATTGCAGCCAAGAATGTGTAGGATTGGTAGTGTTAGTAATGGAGACAGAACAGCTAAGGTTATTGCCGGTTGGCCTTCTTGGTTGGTTTCAGTTGCTGGTGAAGCTCTCAATGGTTGGGTTCCCCGTTGTGCAGATTCGTTTGAGAAGTTAGAGATGGTGAGTGAGAGAGATGGGGTTTTATAAAGTTGGAATCTTTGCTTTTGAATCTCAATTTGCGTTACTAAAGTAGTGCTCTTTTTATCATTTGCAGATTGGGCAAGGGACGTACAGCAATGTGTACAGAGCCCGTGATCTCGAAACGAACCAAATCGTTGCGTTGAAGAAGGTTCGGTTTGCGAATATGGATCCTGAGAGTGTGAGGTTCATGGCGAGAGAAATAATCATACTTCGTAGGCTTAACCATCCAAACGTTATGAAACTCGAAGGTCTAATCATTTCAAAGGCTTCAGGAAGTATGTATCTTGTATTTGAATATATGGACCATGATCTCTCAGGCCTTGCTTCAACCCCTGGGATTAAGTTCTCTCAAGCACAGGTAACAACAACATCGTAAAGTTTTTTTTGTGTATGTTTTGTGTGTGGTTATAATCAGTTTTGTAACATTCTGATATGGTTTTTGGCTAGATTAAATGCTATATGAAGCAGTTGCTGCTTGGGTTAGAACATTGCCATAGCTGCGGTGTGTTGCACCGTGACATCAAGGGCTCGAATCTTCTGCTAGATCGTAACAATAATCTCAAGATTGCTGATTTTGGTCTTTCTAATTTTTACCGAGGCCAACGAAAGCAGCCTCTGACTAGCCGTGTTGTGACGTTGTGGTACCGTCCTCCTGAGCTTCTGCTTGGTTCTACAGACTATGGTGTTACGGTTGATCTGTGGAGCACAGGATGCATACTTGCTGAACTCTTCACTGGAAAGCCTCTTCTCCCCGGAAGAACCGAGGTGTTGTTTCCACTATGAATCATTTAAACATTACGTCAATGGAGAAAATGAATGTTAAAAGCGACTTCTGTTTTTTTTTTTTTTTTTTTTGTACGAGTAGGTTGAACAGATGCACAAGATCTTCAAACTCTGTGGATCACCTTCTGAGGAGTATTGGAGAAGATCACGATTGCGGCATGCAACCATCTTTAAACCTCAACATCAGTACAAGAGATGTTTAGCTGATACATTTAAGGATCTTATCCCTCCTTCAGCTTTGGCTCTCCTTGAAGTTCTTCTAGCTGTAGAACCAGAAGCACGTGGGACCACATCTTCTGCCCTACAAAGCGAGGTTAACCTATTTACTTTACTCTGCTATACGTTTTTCCACTTTCTGCCTACTCTTTATAGGTCAACTGAGAAATGCAAATCAGTAACATCGTAGCTTAGACATGCATGTTGATATTCTTTTTGTTCAGTTCTTTACAACAAAACCTTTTCCAAGCGAGCCGTCAAGTTTACCGAGATATCAGCCAAGGAAAGAATTTGATGTCAAGCTTCGTGAAGAGGAAGCAAGACGGTAAGATGTCAAACTATTCATTCAAATTTTTTTTCTTAGTATCATCTAAGTAAACACTTACGCATCCCATATTTTCTCATGAGCAGAAGAAAAGGTGCAAGCAGTAAACAGAATGAACCGAGACGGTTGTCAAGAGAATCCAGAGCTGTACCGGCTCCTGGTGCCAATGCCGAGTTACTATCATCAATACAGGTATCTTCTGAGTCTATAGATGCATATATGTGCGTATAAGCCTATGCTTCTATCTAATTTCTCGGAGTTTTTGTTCTTTGTTTTACAGAAACGTTTAGGGGAGACTAACCAGACAAGCGTGAGTGAGAAGTTCAACCCTGAGGGAGACTCTGGCTCAGGCTTCCGGATCGAACCACTGCAAGGTGTTACAGCACAAAATCCCTACCCAGTTTACACAAATGGTGACAATCATCCTAATGGATCAAGCCAACTGAGAACACAAAGGTCTTATGTCCAACGTGGGGGAGCCCAATTGTCAAGATTTTCAAACTCGCTAGCACCTAACAGAGACGGTTCACAGTTTGGAAGTGTGAGGGACGCATTAGTGAATCAACGGTGGCTTGAAGATGGCTCAGGGAATAACAATTTGTCCCAAAGATTGCTTGAGAAACCTAACGGATTGAGGAAAGATGACCCTTCATCCTCTAGCAAAGAATCAATAATGGTAATAAGAAAGGAAACCCTCGTTTAACATCGTTGTCTTGTTCTGATATATGTTGCTGATCACATTAGGGTGAAAACTGTAGGGTTATGATGGTGAGAAGAAAGAGAGGATACACTACTCAGGACCATTGATTCCAGGAGAAGGAAACTTAGATGAGATGTTGAAAGAACATGAAAGACAGATCTTATTGGCTGTTCGCCGAGCTCAAGCTGATAAGGCTAAGAGAGACGTTAGCAGACAATTTCCGGCTAATGGAAGGTGATTCTGGGATGTTTATTCGTATTAAGTTTCTAGAGAAAGTAAAATAAAAAGCAAAACTTTTGGGAAAATCTGATTGATGATGGTTCTTCACCATACTTACTTACCTTTTTGTTTAGACTTGTATGGTGCAGAAGAGGAGGTTAGAACTTAGGATCTTGTCTTGTACAGTCAATTGCTAACATTTATCTGATTGATTCTTTTAAATATAATCTAATAAAATCTCGATTTAAGAATCATTACTGTTTCGAGTTTACTATTTTCTTCATCGTCTTTCATCATAAGTTTTGCACTAAACATATTTCGTAGTGAAGTTGTTTCCCTTGATCAAAGCATTTTCCATTATATCAAAGCATTTTCTTGATTTCTTGATTTTGTAATAATAGCAAATGGAATTGATCTCATATACATGGATGTGATCATATACTTAATTATTATTTTACAAAGTGAAAAAAATGTAGCAGGAGACTTACAATTACAACTCAAACTTGACAAAGATTCTTGATGATGCTCATATAGATGAGCATCATCATCATCATACGAGTTGTTCACCACCTTTCTTCTCAGTCTTTCCTTGTGCCGTTGGTGCTGGTCCATGTTTCTTTTCGATCTTACTGTCTGCGATTTTCTCTCGAGGGCTACACAAGAGCCTCCCTACGAAATGAGAAGCAACTGCCAAGAATATGATACCTATGACGATCAAACACCATTTCCATATTGGAACCTCCATTTATTCTTTACTTGTGTGTTTCTTGGTCGCGCCAAAGTAAACACAGAGAAGAAGAGGAAGAAGACAGAAGATGCTTTAAAGTTGTTGGTACTGTTGACCAAAAGAAAGAGGTTGTGAAGAAAGGATGCGCAGCGACTTGTGGAAGGTAACCAATTTTTATGAGCTTTCATCGAAGATATTGAACTCAATAAAAAAAGGTATATATGACAAGAGGACAATAATATAAGTTTAGTGGACCTACCAATAATGCCCACAATTTTACATTAATCGATTTTGAAGCAACTTAATTAAGATATCATACCAACCAAATGTATGAATGATTACAAAACTCATACTATCATCAGAGTTCAAAACCATGCTTGGAGGATCAAAAATCATGCTTGCAACAAAAATCATATGAGTAACTTGATGTACCACACTCAAACGAAGAGAGTCGGGAAGATCAGAGTTCGAATACCCCAGTGGAGATTAGACTAATTTAACACGTTGTCGCTACTAATTAAACTGACCGGAATTTTTTTGGTTATGCTGATTCGATCAAACCAGATTAAACCAAAGACTCACTTCAATATCCAGTTTGCTATTAGAAACTTTGCAAGAGATAAGTCTAGGCCTGGGAAAAAAAACCGAACCAAAAAAACCGAATCGAACCCAAACCGAAAAAGTAGAACCGAACCCGAACCGAAATTTGTAAAATATTCGAACGGGTCCTAAATTTCAATATCCGAAAACCCGAACCCGAACCCGACCCGAACGGATACCCGAAATAATCGAAATACAATTATATACCTAAAATATTAATAATATTTAGATTTGATATAGCTTATTTATCCTAAATTATAATTATAAATCCAAATATATGAATTACTTTTAGATAAAAATAACTAAAATATCAAAAATAAATAGAATATATGAAATTTTTAGTTATATTTGTCAAATTTAATTGATTTATATTTAAATTTAACTAATTTTTATTTTCTTCTTATAAATGTTCGGGTACCCGACCCGAACCCGAATAGAACCGAACCGAACCCGAATCCGAACCGAAATTCTAAAATACCCGAATGGGTCCTAAATCTTCAAATCCGAAAACCCGAACCCGAATGGATCCGACCGAACCCGAACGGGTACCCGAACGCCCACGCCTAGATAAGTCCAATCTAGAATTTGGAGTAATCTGTAGTAAAATGAAAATTGCTCTCTTATTTGAGCTTGATTTTTTTTTAAAATCGATTGTTATTGAATTTATAATTTTAAAATATATTTTAAAACTCATTGTTATTAAATATATTATAAGTAGCAAATAACAGAAGATTATTGTGATTTTAATGTGTTTTGATGGACTTTTTAATTAAATTTTTTATATAGGATATCAGAATGTTTTAACTAAAATCATAACAACTTTTCTAATTCACAAAAAATCATTTAAAAACTCCCTTCTAAATTCTCCTAAACATTGAATGCAATATCTAAAATTTAAATCAATGGGATTTAAAAATTTATATTTTTGAAATGGTAAACTCCATCAAAATACCTTAAAATCACATAATTTTCTATAATTTATTACTTAATATACTATCAATAACAATAAGTTAAAATTCATTTAAAAATGGGCAATTCTCAAAAATACCACACTTTCATGTTTTTGCGACAAAAATACCACACCAAAGTGAAAATGACAAAAATAACATTTTTTGAAGAGAAAAAAGACTATTATACATTTATTTCATATGTTTCTTCCCAATCTCTTAAACCTAAACGCTAAAACCCAAAATCTAAACCCTAATTAATGACTTTTGAACCCAAATTTATTAGTTTAGTTATCTTTAAACCATTAAATAAATGTTATTTTTGTCATTTTCATCTTAGTGTGGTATTTTTGTCACAAAAACATGAAAGTGTAGTATTTGAGGGTATTTCTCTTTAAAAATTGTAAATAAAATTATAAATAAAGTTATAAATCTAATAATTTTTTTAATATTCTTTTGAATAGCGTAAAAATTTTCCGAAGCAATGCACTAAAAGTCTAAAATGCATCCCATATGTTTGGACATCATTTCATTATTAAAAAATGTTTGGACATCATTTTGGGAGAGGTAGTAACAATGCAGAAAAAACTATACCAAAGAAAAAAAAAAAGCAAACCGTAACACATTGACAAAACCAGAAACTAAACCGAATAGAACCAATCGTAACGGAGAATATTCTCCAGTCCACATACCATATCCGATCCTTCCAGAGCCCTAATTAACATCTTTAGCACACTCTTCTTATAGTGTTTTCCGCCGCCGCAAAAAAAACCTTCCTCTCTCGCTTTTGCTCTCACGGAATCAAGCTCTCGTAAGATCGATCGTCATCACCTTCTCCATTTCTGCTTCGAATCAAGCTTATCATCGTCGAAATTTTTACTCACCGTTTACTTTCTTATTTTCCTTTGGTGCTAGATCTGAACTCAGTACCCTCCGAGTTCGTAGCTTTTTTTTTCCGTCTGAGAAATGGCTTTGGTGAGTTCTCACTGTTTACGCGATTATCACTTCTGAATTTCTTCGTTTTAGAAGTAGAAAACAGTCCTTCAAAATTTCGAATTCAATTTCGCCCTCTCTGTTCATGATACTTGTCAAACTTGGTTTATTGATCTTCATGCATGTATGTTTTAGCTGGAACGTTATCTGAATTTTCGACTGATCTAGGTTCTTCGTGGATCTTTTTATATGTAGATTTGGTATCAGTTTCTGTATCTAGACGCTGGTGGTAGTGACCTTTATTTTGGTACAATCCTTCGGAAAATGTACGATCATGCGTAGGAAAACTAGTTTTGTTGAGGATATAACTATGCAAGAGTTCCAAAAACACCTATCTATTTCAAGAGTTTTTGATTTATATAATCTTCATAAATGTTTCCGCCAGGAACTGATTTGATTTCGACTGATCTAGGTTCTTGGAGCATTATTTATATGTAAATTTGGTGTCAGTTTCTATTCATTTTTTTATATATGTGAAGTTGTGAACGTTGGTATTACTTGTTCTGACCATGTTCTTGAATAAACTTAAGAACTTGATTGTTTTTATCTGGATTTTGTACAGATGTAATATAAACTATTTTGTGAGTCTTACTATTTCAGGTTCTACACACTTACAAGGGTAACAAAGGTGCCAATAAGGCACTCATTGCTGCAGAGTATGCGGGTGTGAAGATTGAGGTGTCCTCCAACTTCCAGATGGGCGTCACGAACAAGTCCCCTGAGTACCTAAAGATGAACCCCATCGGAAAGGTGTGAAATCTCTTTTGATTAGTTAAAAAACAATTGTCAGTTATTATTTATGTGATTTCATAGGTAACTAAAGGTTATTATCCTGCTAGGTTCCCGTGCTTGAGACTCCAGAAGGTCCCATATTTGAGAGCAATGCCATTGCCAGATACGGTATAAGTTCATTTCCTTCTATTTCTTTCCTTCTATGCGATGTATGATTCATTGCTTGTAATTAATTGGATATGATGAATGCTTTTCTGTTCCACTACAGTGAGCCGTGTCAATGGTGACAACCCTTTGAATGGATCCTCCCTCATTGATTATGTAAGCTCCTGTCTATCGCGTAGGCAATTCTAAGATTTGTTTTTACTGTTTATTGCATCGTTTTATTTATGTCTACGTGCATGCGTTTACCCTTCAGGCTCACATTGAGCAATGGATTGATTTTTCCTCGTTGGAGATTGATACTAACATGTTGAGGTGGTTCGCTCCAAGGATGGGCTTTGCTCCGTTCTCTGCCCCAGTAAGCTTTCTCTAATTTTTAGCTTGTCTTGTGTACTCTCTGTGCTGAAAGGATGCTAGTCCCCTGCACTCTGATACCATCCAAGTCTGCTTCTTCTCATCTTTCAAATTGTTTTGTGTAAATGAAGGCTGAGGAAGCGGCAATTGCTGGATTGAAGAGGGGGCTTGATGCTCTGAACACACATCTCGCCTCCAACACTTACCTTGTTGGACACTCTGTCACACTCGCTGACATTGTTACCATCTGCAACTTAAACTTGGGATTCGCCACCGTGATGACCAAGAGCTTCACCTCTGCGTTCCCTCATGTTGAGAGATTCTTCTGGACAATGGTCAACCAACCAAACTTCAAGAAGGTGCTCGGCGATGCCAAACAGACCGAAGCTGTCCCTCCAGTTCCCTCTAAGAAAGCTGCAGAGCCCGCAAAGCCCAAGGTTGAGCCTAAGAAGGCTGCCCCTGTAGCAGAGGCACCAAAGTTTGCCGAGGAGGAAGAAGCACCAAAACCCAAAGCCAAGAATCCTCTTGATTTGCTACCACCGAGCCCAATGGTTCTTGATGAGTGGAAGAGGCTTTACTCGAACACCAAGTCCAACTTCCGTGAGGTTGCTATCAAAGGTATGATGTGATGACTTTCTCTCTTTCTCTTTACGTGCTTTTGCAGTCTTCTTTACGAGATGCACGTAAACTGTTTAATCTTGTTTGATCAATTTAATAAGACCAAAAGCTATGAAACTGCTTTTCTTTTTCCAATTCACTGAACCGTAGAGATTCTCAACCAAAAAAGTTTACACCTGCTGAACTTCTTTGAAGCTGATCCCAGTTACATTTCGTTAAGCTCATGACCTTCAATGTTTGTTTGACATAATGCAGGATTCTGGGACATGTACGACCCCGAGGGATACTCACTATGGTTCTGTGACTACAAGTACAACGACGAGAACATGGTTTCGTTTGTTACACTGAACAAGGTTGGTGGGTTCCTCCAGCGAATGGACTTGGCACGTAAATACGCCTTCGGGAAAATGCTCATTTGCGGGTCAGAGGCTCCTTTCAAGGTGAAGGGTTTGTGGCTGTTCCGTGGACCGGAGATCCCCAAGTTCATAATGGACGAGGTCTACGACATGGAGCTCTACGAGTGGACCAAGGTCGATATCTCCGACGAAGCACAGAAAGAGCGAGTGAGCCAGATGATTGAAGATGCTGAGCCTTTTGAAGGTGAGGCTCTCTTGGACGCCAAGTGCTTCAAGTGAGAAACAAAGGCTCTCTTCACTGCCCTTATCTTTCTCCGTAGAGGTTTTTGTCTCTTGTTACTATTTGTGTTTTGATATTATTCTATAGTCCTTACAACCTTTAATATCGTAGAGTTCTGTTTTCTTTCTGGGGTTTAAGAACTAGTTGCTTCTCGTGTGCTATTTTGCGACAGAACTGTTTACTTACATACATTACAACTTCGCTTGTTATGTTCTCTCCTTTTTCTTTTGATCTCTGCACTGTTGTCTGGTTTCACTCAGTTTTGGATCCGGTTTATATTGGTTTATTTCAAATTGGTGGTACGATACAACAAGAAGCCAAACATAAGCAAACATGAGCAAACTTAAGAAATGGCTTAAATAAATTGAAAGAAAATAGAGAATAGCGGTTTAAGAAGTGATCGAACCGTAGACGCCAAGCAAAGCAAACATAAGAATCATATCTTCTTAGTGACGGTAACTTTAAGACCATGTTTCATACGGAGGATGACAGAAGGAATTGGTTCGGTCTTGTGACCTTCAACGACCTTGAAATGATATTTTTGTATGATCTCCACAGCAACCATCTTCATCTGCAAGAGAGCTAAATTTTTACCTAAGCAAGTTCTCGGACCGCCATTAAAAACCAAGAACTTGGAAGTAGGTTCACGTTTGATCTCTCCATTGTCTAAAATCCATCTCTCTGGTTTGAAATCCGCTGCGTCTTCTCCCCATACAGATCTCATTCTACCTAGTGCGTAAATAGAGATGACAATCTTTGAATCTGCATCAACTTTGTGACCGCTTGGAAGCACATCTGACTTTGAAGGAGACTTGTGGTTGAAGGGAAGTGGTGGGTAGAGTCTCATTGATTCCAACAATGCAGCGTGTAGATACACGAGCTTCTCTAGATCAGTAGGATCAAACTTTGTGTTGATCTCATGTCGGATCTTGGTCATAACTTGAGGATGCTTAGTAAGAAGCCAGAAGAACCAAGTGATAGCTGAGCTTGACGTGTCCCTTCCTGCTAACAATAGACTCAAAACAACGTCTCTTATGAACTTATCATTACTCGGTTTCAAGAGCTTATATTTGGCCGTGTCTACGTTCATATAATATGTTAGCACGTCCATTGATGACTCTCTTTTCCCGCGGCTTATCTCCTCTCTTCTTGACGATATGATCTTCGCAAACATACGATTGACAGTGAACAAAGCTGTCCTCATCTTCCGCTCAAGTCCGATACCAAACCAGTTTTGAAGCTTCCACAAGAACACCGGCTTGAGATGTCTATAGAAGATCGCTTCTTCACCGAGATCTGCAGCTTCACCGAACTCAGCTTCCGGCATTTCAATGGATAGAGACATTGGATCATAACCAGTCATCAAAATCGAAGAGGTATCAAACATGAATCTCTGGAACACATCTTGTAAGTCTATGACAATGTTTTTCTCAGCAGCATTATCAAGAAAAGGAACAAGATTTTCCTTCAACTTACTTGTATTGCTACTCAATGAGAGCTTCAGGAAATCTTGGTGGTGAAATATGGCGAGACTTGACTTCCTCAGATCCTCCCACAACTCCTGATCGACGGCTACAATTCCATCTCCCAAAACATCAAAGATCTTCTTGAAATCAGGTCCTTTAGGGTAGTTTCCAAAGTTCGAGCTGAGCATGTGATGGACATTCCTTGGATCAGCCGTGAATAACAAGTCTGTTCCACTAAACCAAGCACCTTTGAAAGCGAAAGTAAGGTCGTTGGCCTCAAGAGCCTCCACAGTCCAGTCAAATAATCGAGGGATCTGGCCGAGCATTCCAGGAAGCATGCCGATGAATGGCCAGTTCTTGAACAACGGCCCGCCTTGAGAATTTTTTCGGAGGAAGACACATTGATATACAAGGAAGAAAATGAAAGCTATGAAGACTTCAAGAAAGCCTACCATAGTCAGTTTTTTTTTTAAAAAGGATTTGTGAGTATGGATACAGGAATCATTGTTAGATTTCTTTCCTTTATATAACATTTAAAAGTGAAGAGATTCAGTTGAATGCAGAAGTTGGTGGTAGAACAAATTTCGGGTCGGATCAACCCGCTAAAGCTCATTCAATTCAAGCGTTACAATCTCGGTTGTGTTGCAGTTGTGTTGGTGATGGTTGCGAGTACTGTGACAATTAATAGTTTGGTCGATACTTAGTTTTTTTTTTTTTTACATTCAGCTTCTCATATTATTGATTTAGTATAAGAAAATACAAAAAGTTGGAAGGAAAAACTTAGAGAATTAAATGGCTTAAAAATGAGAGTTTAGAGCTGAGAGATGTTTGCTAGAGACAAAATAATTGATTAGTTTTCTTCCGTTTAATACTCCATTAAACGTTTGAGAGTGTTATTGACATTTGATAACAATTATGTCAAACATTTTATACGGCTTTGTGCCATTTCAAATCCTTCCAAATCAAGAATTCATTCCTTTAAACATTTGCAATACGAACTGAAAAAAAACTGATAAAGTTACAATTACGAAATTTCACTAAAAACTGCTAGATTTTTTCCTCTCATTCAATTCAAGCGTTATAATATCGGTTGTGTTGCAGTAGTGCTGGTGATGGTTGCCAGTCTAGTGACAATTAATAGTTTGATCGATACTTTGTTTCTTTTTTTTTTTTCTCATATTATTAATTTAGTATAAGAAAGTACAAAAAGTTGGAAGGAAAAACTTAGAGAATTACATGGTTTAAGAATTGAAGTTTAGAGCTGACAGCCTGAGAGATTAGCTAGAGACAACTAAAGGGTTGATTAGTTTTCCGTTTAATTTTTCTAAAAACGTTTGAGACTGTTAGTAGTTATTGATATTTGATAACAGTTATGTAAACATTTTATACAGCCTTGTGCCCATTTCAAATCTTTTCAATTAAAAATACTAGTAGAGCTGCTAGTCCCGCGCATGCGTAGAATAGTATTCCGTTGGTTATATGTTTATTTACTTCATATTATATCTAGTTCCAATAAAATTACGCAATCCTGAATATTTTAATATTTATTTATCTGTTTATGTATATTTTAAGAATACATTATTTGTCCTAAACAAACCAGCGAATTAATTCTTGATATTCTCTTTACCTTCTTTTGCGTTTTCGCACCCATTGACTGCGTGTCATTCTTTTGTGTTGATATCTCATTATCTTATTTGTAATCTGTAGGTAATAGTTCTTTATCCAGTATCCGAACACCTCTCAGAACCTAGATGATGTCTAACCATAATGACTTCTCTTTTCTTCCTCTTTGCACGAGGTATATGTTTGTCTTTTTTTTTTGTTTTTCTGTGTTGAATGTATAATCTAATTTATATAGTTAAGTAATAATTATTGTCATTTTATGTGTTTATTTGTATCAATATAATAATATTAATTTTTCTTTGATTTTATTTATCTAATGATATTTTTTCTCATTTTTAACTCTTCCACATTTTTATGTTAATATAAGATAAATTGTTGAGGATTGCAAGATATAGTTTATTCACTTCTTCATAGCTAGAACTATATCTCATAAAACTTTTTATTGCAAATTTTACTCATAAAACTATATTTTACATTCAAATATTGAAACTGTTTATGTGACAATAGATGATCTCATGAATTGTCTCTTTTTTAAAAAAAAAAACTCATGAATTGTCTCTTGATAGAAGGTACTTCTCCATTGAAAACCTCTCGATATTATAATTTTCTTGTATGACATTTTAATCAGCTTAAAATAGATCAATTCTATTTTTTTATTTGGATTAAAGTCTCATTATTTAATACTACACACTTATTGTATTTTATATATAAAAAGTTGCTAAATCGAAAATTAAAGTAAACCATGATTTGTAATCGAATAGTTTTTTTTGTTAGTGTTATTGGAATGTATTATTGCTCGAATTTTTTATTCACTTCTCATCAACTTGTTTAATGTAAGAACGTATTTTTGTTAGTGTTAACCCAGATTCGGGAACTCGCTTGGCTCTAGTCGGGCGGTGAGTCTGAGCCTAGCGAGTTACCAAAAAATTGGAGATTATTCGGGGATTAATCGGGGAAGAATTTTAAGACATTGTCAGCGAGTTATAGTATTTGTTTATATATTTGTTTTGGTAAACATTGTCAACGAAACAACATGGTTTAGTGGCTATAGGTATGTTTAATACTCTTTGTATCCGAGTTCGAGTCCACCACACATCATTTTTTTTAGACCCAAAATAAAGATGCCACATGACATTAGGTGGTGCAAAGTGAGGAAAGAGCTTGGCTAATTATATATAAGATCATTCTTCTAAACATTTGCAATACAAACTGAAAAAAAAACTGATAAAGTCATAATTATGAGGCTCCAGTAATTTTTTTGATTAAACTGATAAAAACTTTTAAATTTAGAAACCAATTAAAGTCATATTTTAATATTTTTGCTTTTTTTTCAACATCAAAGAACTATACAAACAAAACATCAAAATTTATCCATCGTGGAGCAACTGAATCGATGTAGACCAACTCAGAAGAATGACTTCGCATACTTCTCGCCAACTTGTCTGTTTTTCCATTTTTCGTTCGGGGAATAAGCTTTATCTCAAAGTCTTTCAGCCGCACTTTCCAAAATTGAATTTCCTCCAAATGAATTGAAAATGTCGGCCACTCTGCTGAAGAAAACACTGTCTCAACCCGGTCTGAACAATCAGTCGCAAAAATAAGCAAGGTGCATTGAAGTGAATGCATACATTCAATTGCCCAAATCAAAGCTTCAAATTCTGCATGTAATGATGAGAGACTACAGCGTATATTACGCATTCCCATCATTTGGTCCCATTAACCATCTTTGTTACAAAACCATCATTGTCCAGAATAAATATCTGATGCTTTCCGGGCGCCATCCACAAAACACCACCAAGCTCCAGTTAATTCCGACTCTACCATCCTATAAACATGTATCGGTGTAGTACTGGCTACTCTGACTGACCCATCCTCCCCTACATGTGCTTCTTGCCAGATACGTCATTCTGTTGTTGCCATCTCCACAATTTTATGTGGATTTCGATCCTTGTAACTAAAAAAAAAACTCATTTCTACTCTTCCATATATACCAAAAAATAGAAGGAAAATAGATCTCCATCACATCCTTTGCAGTTTAAGTATAGAGTTTTCATTCTTACTTCTTAGCTTGGTTTGCTACTTTAAACCGTTTGTTAACATAAGATTGGACACGTAATTAGAGTCAAAATCAAGTAAATGAATGCATTTTCTACAGGCTATCAGAATTAAGAAACCACCTCTTCTTTGATTGTATTCTCAAAAAGGAAATATTGAGAAACTTAGCCCTCCAGCTGGTTAATTGGAAACAAGTTTACAGCGACTTGAGATCAACTCATCCAACTCCTTCACAATTCATCTTTCGACCCATTCACAAAATTCATACTTAAGGTTCTCACATATTCTCCCTGTTTATATATAATTATTAATTTTATTATATAAATGGTTCTAATATATTCTCTCTGTTTATTTTATAATTATTAATTTTATAGTATATTGTATGTACTGGCACACATGTCAAAAGATTTGATCATCTTACTGCCATTTTATCTTAATTACTAATTATTAGTAGTTAACCCACGCCAACCCGTGATGAGACTGGTTTTTACATTTTTTTTCAAATTTGGTTTGAAAAATTTAGTTTATTTTATTTTTTGGTTGGATAATTAATTTTTATTAAATAGTTTGCTGATATGATGTCAGTGGATTCTACGTTTATTTGTTAATGGCCACATGTTATTTTTATGAGCATTTTATGATCATATGCGTAAGGGAAAGTGGAGATCGTTGGCCTCAAGAGCCTCGACAGTCCAGTCATATGTTCGAGCGATTTGGCCGAGCATTCCCGGAAGCATCCCGATGAATGGCCAGTTCTTGAACAACGGCCGGCCGTGAGGTTTCTTGTGGAGGAGGAAACATTGATATACAAGGAAGGAAAGGAACGCTATGAAGAAGACACCAAGTAAGCCTTCCATCACCAGTTTTTCACAAAAAGGATTTGTGAGTATGGATACAAGAATCATAGTTAGATTGCATTGCTTTATATAATATTTAAAAGTAAAGAGATTCAGTTGAATGCAGAAGTTGGTGGTAGAACAAAAGTCATTAAATTTATGATTGTATATGGCCAATACGGCGCTTGTTTCTGTGCAGATAAAACCGGATAATCAGGAAATTCTCACCTGAGATGGTCTTCTTGCTGGAAACTAAAAATAGTCCCGTTATGATCAAAAGTTTAGCTTTATCTATAGATTTTCCTAATGTACTCAGCATTCCTCCACTGGGTAGAAATGGTGGAGTTTCCCTTTTATGGAAGCACTCTGTTTCAGTTTCTCCTGTTTCTTCTGATGCAAGGCTGATTGATGTATCTGTTAGCCATAATGGATTTTCCTTCTATTTGTCTGGTGTATATGGTCACCCTGTGCAACAACACCGCCATTTTCTTTGGGATCGGTTGTCTCTTATTGGCTCTCATCGCCATCATCCTTGGGTTTTACTCGGTGACTTCAATGACATCTTATCTAACTCAGAAAAAAAAGGAGGACCTTTATGAGACTCATGGACTTTTAGAGGACTACAATCTGTCTATGACTCCTGTGATTTATCTGATCTTCGATATTTTGGAAATCGTTTTTCTTGGATTGGTGAACGCTATAACCATACCATTGAAGAATGTCTTGACAGAGTCGCGGTTAATACTGCTCTTCTTGCCCTGTTTCCGACTGCAGAAAGTCAGTTTCTTGGTTTTTGTGGGTCTGATCATCGTCCGGTTCTCCTCTCGTTAACACCTAATACATCTACTCGAAGACATGCATTTCGTTTTGACAAGCGCCTTCTTGATTATCCAGACTTTAAAACATATGTAGACCGTGGATGGATCTCTCCGGCCATAGGATCCTCTTCTACGATTGTAGACCAGTTATCTGAATGCCGTAAATCGATTGCACGTTGCCGAAACGTCTCAAATCAGAATTCGGCCAGACGAATCTCTGAACTTCAGGAGGATCTGGACTTAGCCCTTTCTACGCCTGCTCTTCGAAACCAGGTTCCTTTTCTTCGACATCAGATTGGTTTAGCATATAAGGAAGAAGAAAAATATTGGCATCAGAAAAGCCGTAACTCATGGATGATTAATGGTGACAGAAATACAAAATTCTACCATGCCTGTACTAAACAACGATGCCAGAAACTACATTTCCTCTATTCAAGATGAGTCAGGAACGGTTTATAGAGGTGATCGGCGGATTGGTGAACATGCACAGTCTTTCTTTCAATCAGTTTATACCTCATCTGGCAATACTGTTCAGGAAGATATATTTGATGGTTTTATCCCTCGAGTTACTCCGGACTTAAACTCTGAACTCACGAAGGAATTAACGGATGCGGAAATTTTGGCAGCGGTTTCTTCAATTGGTGCTGATAAGGGTCTGGGTCCAGATGGTTTTACAGCCCGTTTCTATCATTAATGTTGGGACATTATTGGTCCAAGCATTTGTCACAAGGTCAGACAATTTTTTTCAACAAGAGTAATGCTTCCAGATATAAACCCTACTAACATATGCATGATCCCGAAGATAACTCCTCCAATTACTCTGTCTGACTTCAGCCCTATTGGATTATGCAATGTGATTTATAAAATCATATCGAAGCTCCTTGTTCGGCGTTTAAAGGTGTCCTCAACAACATTGTTTCAGAGTCGCAAGCCGCTTTTATTCATGGAAGAATGGCTTCAGACAATGTTTTGATTGCCAATGAACTGATGCATTCTCTTAAAGTTCGTAAAAGAGTCTCGCAAACCTATATGGCGGTCAAAACTGACATCACCAAAGCCTATGATCGAGTTGAGTGGTCTTTCCTTGAACGAACTCTTAAGGCCTTCGGTTTCTGCGACACTTGGATTGGTTGGATTATGTCTACAGTTACAACAGTCTCCTACTGGGTATTAATAAATGGGCATCCCCGTGGACATATTACTCTGCAACGTGGCTTGAGACAAGGTGATCCATTATCCCTTTATCTATTCATTCTCTGTGCGGATGTTTTGAGTAACTTGATGGATCGAAACACGGAGCAAGGACGTCTAAAAGGAATCAAAGTGGGCAATGGTGTGCCTTCTATCTCCCATTTATTTTTTGCCGATGATTCTCTCTTCTTCTTACAAGCTAATGAAAGGAATTGCCAGAATCTCAAAGCAATTTTCGATACATATGAATTCTGCTCTGGACAGAAGATAAATCAATCAAAGTCGACGATTACCTTTGGTTCTCGGATCCCTGGTCAGCTCCAAGAACGACTTAAACGGATTCTCGGTATTCAAAATCAAGGAGGAGGGGGTAAATATTTGGGTCTACCAGAGCAATTTGGTCGAAAGAAATCAGATATGTTTCAGAATATCATCAACAAGGTCAAAGCTTGCACTTCTTCGTGGAAGAGTAAATTTCTCTCTCCGGCGGGGAAGGAAGTGATGCTCAAATCTGTTGCCATCTCAATGCTGGTATACTCTATGTCCTGTTTCAAAATACCGGGACAAGTTGTGGCTGACATTACTTCGATCTTACGTCAGTTTTGGTGGTAAAAAACTGCTGATACTCGTGGTATACCTTGGGTAGCATGGAATAAACTTCAACATCACAAGAAAGAAGGAGGTCTAGGTTTTAAAGATCTAGAGAAATTCAATGATGCCCTCCTTGCAAAAAAAGCTTGGCGTCTACTTAAGCACCCAAATTCTTTGTTTGCCCGTTTATTTAAAGTGAGATACTATCGTGATACATCGGTCCTACAAGCTTCGTCTCAGAACAGGCAATCTTATGGCTTGAAATCGATTCTACATGGTATTAATCTGCTAAAACAGGGAATTGGTTATTCTATCGGTTCGGGGGAAAAAGTTAACATTTACTCTGATAATTGGCTTCCGCATTCTCCTCCATACCCAGCATCGAAGCCTGAAACAGTCCAGTATGACGTTGTGGTTGCGGATTTGATTAACTTTGATGGAAATTCTCGATCGTGGAATGACTCAGAGATTTCACAGTTTATTATACCTCAAGAACAAGCTCTGGTTAAGTCTGTCTATCTTTCTCCAAATGCATCGGAGGACAAGCTCTTTTGGTCTTTTACTTCCCATGGTCATTACTCAGTTCGTTCTGGCTACCAGTTGGCGAGATCTCTGGATCTAGTGATTAACTCGTCTGATTATGCTCATGGTGACTTTCTTCTCAAAGACAGAATTTGGCGTCTTCCAATCATTCCGAAGCTACGCCATTTCCTATGGAGAATTTTATCGAGAGATCTGGCGACAAAAGCTCATCTTAGATCCAGAGGTATGACTCTGGATACAACTTGTAATCGATGTGGCTTAGAAGAAGAGACTATAAACCATCTCTTTTTCCATTGCCCGGTTTCTCGGAGATGTTGGGAGAAAGCAGTCCTTCCTCATTCGATTCTACATTCACCATCTACAGACTTAGAAGAAAACATTGCTGGTTTGCTGAATTATACTCGGTCTATGTCAGATGAACAACGTCTTCTCCCTCATTGGCTGCTATGGCGCATTTGGAAATCCCGTAATAACTTTATCTTCAAACAGATTGTCCCGGATCCACTGAGCGACTCTAATTTTGCTCTCTCTCTGAAGTCAAAATTTGACTAAACATCTCATCCTCCCCGGATCAATCTTCAACTCAGTCTTCTCATATCGTCCAAACGTCTTGGTCTCCTCCTCCGGCTGGTCACATAATTTGTAATTTCGATGCAGCTTTTAATCCAACCTCTAACATAGCTTCTGCAAGCCTCTGCTTCAGGGATCACAGAGGATTGTGTTTATTCTGGGCTTCTGCCCCAATTGGTTTCCAATCCTCTGTTCTTCATGCAGAAGGGCAGTCTCTTCTTCTAGGGATTCTTTATGCCCGCTTCCTGGGTTACAAAAAGGTTATATTCCAAGGTGATTGTCAGCCTCTCATACATGTTATAAATGGTTCTTTGGAAGACTGGAGGATTCATAATCTCGCCAATGACATTCAGTGTTTGCGATCCAGTTTCGATGAAGTGTATTTTACCTTCATTTCTCGTAGGGGAAACATTCCTGCCCATCTGTTAGCTGCAAATCAATCTGACATATCTCTACATTGTTATAGTTCTAGTTTCTTTCCTCAATGGCTGTCAGATTCTTGTAATGCAGACTTTGTATCTTAATGTTTCTAATATAGTATCATATTTGCCGGAAAAAAATATATTAACTAGTCCATTATAATAATATCTCTATTTCAATTCAAGCGTAATTCCGGTTGTGTTGCAGTACTGTTGGTGATGGTTGTGACAATAAATAGTTTGGTCGTTAATTTTTTTTGGTTCTCTACATTCAGCTTCTCATAATTATTTATTTAGTGAAAAAAAAATACAAAAAGTTGGAAGGAAAAGCTTAGAAAATTACATGGCTTAAGAAATAAATCTTGAAGTTTAGAGTTGAGAGATATTAGCTAGAGACTAAAGATTCGTTGGTTCTTCCCAACGTTTTTTAAAACCGGACCAAACAATGAATCGGGCAATGCTTTGGGTCACGAGGTCAATCCGGTTCAACCGGTTGAACCGGGTTTATAACAATTTTTAATTATTTTTATCACTTATTTTACATATATACAGATTTAGAATAATCATGAAAAATATGATAGCATGTCTTTTTTTCATTCGACAAAACAGTTTTCAATTTCAATATCCTTAAATTTTATGATATAAAAGTAAACACAAATTACTAAAAATTAATTAACTAAATTGTCTAAATTTGAGCAAATCAACGATTTTACATAAATGTAAAAAATACTTCAATATTAGTAATCTCCAAAAAAATTAAAAATAATAAAGCACACAAAAAGTAAGAATAAAAAAAAATGTACACGTGTAAAATCTAAATACGCTAAACCTAATTTTAAAGCTTCTTTTCACTGTTTACTTCTCTTTCATAAAACTTGCCACCTACATTTTTTTCCAACTAGCTACTCGATATCTCTAACGAAACTTCAACTAATAAAACAATTTAATTACTGAATATTTGTTGTGAACTGAATGTTCTGTGTATATTATTATGAGGACCAAAGGTCTCTTTATATAGTGGTTACACCATGTAGAGAAAATGTAATTATCCTTTTACTACTCATAACAAGAAAAGGAAATATTCCATAAACCTATTCCTTGTCTATAAAGGAAAACATCTAATTATACTAAGGACCGGTTATGTTAATAACCTTTATATGGATCGGTCTATATTGAGTCCATTAACCAAACGGTTCATAACACTCCCCCTTGGACGAAATGACCGAACCCGATGCAACCAAGGATCTTTGTAATACGCTTGGGGATGCTGCCTCATAAAACCTCACTAAAGAAAAACCCAGTGGGACAAAACCTTAGTGAGGAAAGAGTACAGCACGTATTACTCCCCCTGATTTAGACATCCCTATAAGTCCTTTAATCGGCGCATGCCGATCTGATACACCAGCTTCTTGAGCGTGGAAGTTGGGAGCGACTTTGTGAACAAGTCAGCTGAGTTGTCGCTTGAACGGACTTGAAGCACTTGTATTTCTCCAGCCTTCTGGAGATCGTGAGTGAAAAAGAATTTCGGCAGAATGTGCTTCGTCCGGTCTCCCTTGATGTATCCATCCTTCAGTTGAGCTATGCACGCAGCATTGTCCTCATGAAGTACGGTCGGTTCGTCCTTTCCATCTGTCATCCCACAATCTCGTCTTATGTGCTGAGTCATCGATCTTAACCAAACACATTCACGGCTGGCTTCATGAATTACCAAAATCTATGCGTGATTTGATGATGTGGCCGTGAGTGTCTGCTTCATGGATCGCCATGAAATTGCGGTTCCTCCGTGAGTGAACACATATCCTGTCTGAGATCGTCCATTGTGTGGATCCGATAGATAACCTGCATCAGCAAAACCAACTAAACCTTTGTCGTTATGGTTAGTGTAAAATAGACCCATATCTTTCGTTCCTTGAAGGTAACGAAGTATATGTTTAATCCCGTTCCAGTGCCTCTGGGTCGGACAAGAACTAAATCTTGATAGGAGGTTCACGGCAAAACAAATGTCTGGTCTAGTATGACTAGCCAAATATAATAACGCTCCTATGGCACTGAGATATGGCACTTCGGGACCAAGGACTTCTTCATCCTTCCTTTTCGGACCGAATGGATCACTGTCCAATCCAAGGCTTCTCACAACCATTGGGCTACTCAATGGGTGGGTCTGGTCCATATTAAATCTCTTGAGTACCTTTTCTGTATATGCCATTTGATGCACAAGGATTCCAGTATTTACGTACTCAAGCTGTATTCCCAAACAGAACTTAGTTTTTCCTAAGTCTTTCATTTCAAATTCGGCCTTTAAATATTCAACTGTTTGGGCGATATCTCCAAGGTTCCGAGGATGTTCAAATCATCCACGTATACTGCTATAATCACAAATCCTTTGTTTGCAAACTTCTTTATAAAGATACACGGACTGATGGGATCATTTTTATATCCGGATTTAATCAGGTACTCGCTTAAACGATTGTACCACATGCGCCCACTCTGTTTCAGTCCGTATAGGGATTTGGTTAGCCTAATGCAGTGTTCTTCTCGAGAACTTTTCTTATCTTTGAGCTCAATACCCTCTGGCAATCTCATATAGATTTCATTATCCAGTGGACCATATAAGTATGCGGTGACAACATCCATTAACCGCAGATCTAACTTTTCTCTTATGGCCAAACTTATAAGGAATCGGAATGTCGTTGCATCCACCACAGGGGAGTATGTCTCCTCATAATCGATTCCAGGTCTTTGAGAGAATCCTTGTGCCACAAGCCATGCTTTGTGTCGAACAATCTCTCCTTGTTCGTTTCTCTTTCTTACAAAGACCCATTTATGTCCAACTGGTATTATATCACGAGGTGTCCGAATAATGGGACCAAAAACCTCTCTCTTCTTTAAAGAGTTTAACTCCACGTTTATGGCTTCATTCCATTTAGCCCAATCAGATCGTTGAGTGCACTCATCTATTGACGTGGGTTCTAGATCCTCATTCATAATATCAAGTGCTACGTTGCATGCAAATATATCATCGACGTCGATATCTTTTCTGTTCCATTGGATTCCGGACATAACATAATTTATTGAGATCTCATTGTTATCTGGAACTTCAGGACCATGAGGCTCGGCGTCCCGAGCATCATTTGGTGGCTCCTTAGGCTCATAAGTGTCCGGTCCATTAGTTATCTCCTCGCCTGAATATCAGCACATTTTCTTAATTTCCGAGGAGTCTTATCTTTGGAACCAATTGGTCTTCCACGCTTTACTCGCGGTTTAGACTTTGTAGCCACTTGCGGTCCACTTTGGACATCAATGCGTATTGGTGCGTTCACGGCTGGAACATACGACTTAGTAACTCTCTGCGGGTCAGCAAAGGAATCTGGCAATTGTATAGCTAGCTTTTGCATATGTATAATCTTTTGAACTTCCAAGTCACTTTCTTGGGTTCGAGGATCTTGCCAATTTATGGATGTTTGATTCCATGAGAGTTCTTTTGTCAGCTGGTTTTCACTACCTACAGTTGGATAAATGGACTCATCGAAATGACAATCCGCGTATCTGGCCTTAAATAAATCACCGGTAGTTGGCTCAAGATACTTTATGATCGTGGGTGAATCATATCCAACGTATATCCCCATCCTCCTTTGAGGTCCCATCTTAGTTCTCTGTGGTGGAGCAATAGGCACATAGACTGAACATCCAAATGTCTTAAGATGGGATATGTTTGGCTCTTGACCCATTAGTAATTGCATTGGGGAAAACCTGTGGTCACTAGATGGCCTGATACGGATTAGGTCTGCAGCGTGTAAGACAGCGTGTCCCCAGGCTGAAACTGGAAGCTTTGACCTCATGAGTAATGGTCTAGCAATCAGCTGGATTCGTTTGATGAGAGACTCGGCTAAGCCGTTCTGTTTATGTACATGTGCCACGGAGTGCTCAACACTTACCCCCATGGACATACAGTAGTCATCAAACGCTCTGGACGTAAACTCTCCCGCGTTGTCCATACGGATGGACTTTAACGGAAAGTCTGGAAAGTGCGCTCTTAGGCGGATTATCTGGGCAAGGAGTCTTGCAAATGCCATATTCCGTGATGACATTAAGCATACATGTGACCATCGTGTAGATGCGTCAATGAGGACCATAAAATATCGGAATGTCCCACAAGGTGGGTGGATTGGTCCGCATATGTCTCCTTGAATCCTTTCCAGAAAGTTTATCGTTTCCTTAGTCACCTTACTGGTGATGGTCTTACAATCAGTTTTCCTTGCGAACACGAGGCACAAATGAGACTCATAGGGATCACTTTCCTTCTTTCAAGGCGTGGCCATTCGTGTTGAGGATCAATTTCCGCATCATTCCCGACCCGGGATGTCCCAGACGGTCGTGCCATAGAGTGAACATATCCGTAAGGGCTTTGTTTACGGTGGCATTGGCCTCTGAACTTAGTACAGTACACGCTCGTAGCTATAGCAGGTATGGTCTCGTGGACCTTCTTATGGCCGTTGGCGATTTTTGTGATTTGGAGAAATTCTTTCTTCCCTTCGCCCATTGTTTCCACATGATATCCATTCAAACGAATGTCTTTAAAGCTCAATAAGTTACGATTTGAGTCTGGGGAAAACAATGCATCTGGAATTTCGAGATGTGTGCCCTTAGGCATTAGAACGTTGGTGTGGCCGTAGCCTTCTATAAGGCTGGCCGGTCCTGCTATAGTGCTTATGCTTGCCCACAAGAATTTATGTCTTAAAGCCTTAAAAATTATTCATTCAAATCAAGAAACAAATCCAAAGACATAAAATCCAAACACAAATAAAAGCAACATGAAATGGAAAAACTTAAAATCTCGGATTCACTTCAAACAGTCGGAAGTCTCATAATCCATGTTGAAGTGCTAGATCATAGTCAACGTATGAACTGCCTTCACAATCTGAGGACTCTTCCTCATTTTCAGGAGGGCTCATCTCACTGTTACAAAGCTCATTGTATCTTTCTAGCAGTTTATCAAATCTGCTGATGACCTCTTTTGTCCTCTGCCCTCTTAAAAGGTAATATAGTAGGTCATTATAGTTGGTGAAAGTTTTGGCCTTACGTGATAACAATATTTCCCTTAGATGGAATGTAGAGATGGTCTTATTTTAAAGATCCTTATGTGTTATCACTTCGCCACACAGCATGAAGCCATGGACGATTCTCATTAGAGCACAATCGTACTCATCCACGGATTCATAATCCTGGAAACCGAGTTTACTCCATCCATCCATGGAGGTTAGCCATAATTTCATCGAAAATCTCTCACCCAGCTTTGTCCAAAGGTCAACTGGATCTTTAGTATCTTCATACTTATCTCTTAGATCCTCAGTGAGATGACAGCGCATAATGGTTATGGCTCTTTGCTTTTGGCTTTCAAGTTCATCATTATCTTTGTAGATGCATCTTCCGAGTCCTCTGTCCTATAGAGCAAGTCTAGTGCTCAATGACCATTCTAGGAATTCGTCTCCGGAGAGATCTAGGACCGGGTATTCAAAGTTGTTAACTTTGGCCATTCTTTCATATGCATCAAAGTTGACGTCAGCCATCTGAAAACGTTTAACGAATTTCAGTTAGGGGCTTTTAATAAATCCGGACCTTAGTGGTAATGGCCGGTTTATATATATATGCATATAGTATGTCCGATTTTAATACTTCATGGTTTCAATCAATTATGCAAATCAATTAATTAAATCATGCAACCGATTATGCTATTAGCAATATTAATCAATTTTCCTTTTTGCAAAATTAATCATAACGCAATTCATTAAAGGGATAAACCAATAAAGGAAATTAAACAAAAGGGGAAAAGGATATACTTAACACTTTCCTTTTTACTAAAAGGAAGGGATTAAGGTTTTCCTATTTGGATTAGGATTAGGTTTAGGATCGATTTCAACCTAGCTTTTTCTCTAGGGTTTCACGATTTCAACTATGGCCAAAACAAGCATGCACAAATCGATTCTAACAACTTAACTCATACAATCCGATTTCAATCAATGATACATGCGATTTCTATGCTAGTCTAAATTCGATTTTAAGTGATTGATGCAAGCAAGTTCTCATGCGATTTTAAACAGGTAAATAAGCAAGCTAATGAACTAATTTAAACATGCAATCAAGATCACAAATCGATTCAGCAAACAAGCAAGGCAATATTCAAACAATCCGATTTTAGGGTTTCATAAGCTTAAGTCCGATTTCAAGGTGGGTTTGAATATAAGATCAAACAAGTTTATCAAAAAAAAACCGATTTTAAACTCATGATATAGCTTAGGTCAATGTTCGGTTTCAAGGTTTTAATAAGATCAAGCAAGTTCATGGGAGCAACCGATTTTATGGGTTCAAGTTCATTAATGTCCAATTCGGTTTTGCTTTGTTCTTAGTTTAGGGTTTTACCTTTTTCTTTCTTTTAGATTTGAATTGGAATGAACCGGGAGCTAATGACCTCGGAAAACACAAGCTGAAATCGGATCTCCTTGGTTTATTTGGTGGGTCGTCGTGCACTGTATGCGTGCGTGAGAGCGCGTCCGATGTCGGATCGATAAGCGGTTTTCACCGGTAGATTCGTCTCGTCGAGGGCTTCGATTTGATATCTAGATCGCCTTCTGGTTCCTCACGGTTTGAAAGCTTTGACTCTTTAAAGTTTCGGCAGCTACTCAGGGTCTCTAGGGTTTTAGGGTTTAGGAGCTTTCGTGCTGATAACGTGTTGTGAACTGAATGTTCTATGTATATTATTATGAGGACCAAATGTCTCTTTATATAGTGGTTACACCATGTAGAAAAAGGTAATTATCCTTTTACTACTCATAACAAGAAAAGGAAATATTCCATAAACCTATTCCTTGTCTATAAAGGAAAACATCTAATTATACTAAGGACCGGTTATGTTAATAACCTCTATATGGATCGGTCTATATTGAGTCCATTAACCAAACGGTTCATAACAATATTCATCAAAATCGTCGATAAATCAGAATGAGGAATTGAAACATGATTTATTGTTTCAGTTTTGTCTTAAATGTTTGAAATTTTCAAAGGATCTGGTTTATCGGGTTCGCCGGTTCTATTTGGTTTATGGGTTTTAGCTGGATTTTGATGGGTTTAAACGGTTCCATAGACACACGTAGGCCTGGACGTTCGGGTACCGTTCGGGTTCGGTTCGTGGACAATTCGAGTTCGAATTTTGAAATACCAAATTTTTTACCCCATTCGGGTATTATGAATTATCGGTTCGGGTTTCCTCGAGCTCGGTTTGAGCTTAGTACGCATGTAAAACCCAGTAACACCCAGAATAATTTCGGTCTCGGTTCTATTTCGGGTTTCGGGATCCAAAGTACCTGTTTCATACTAACAATTACCTATTTTTATCAACTTACAAGGCTAAAATCAAACTTCAAAATTGATATTTTGAACAATAATTCTAAAATATAAGCAAAAATAAAATTGTTTTTTTTCTGGTCGGCTAATAAGGCTAAAATCAAATTGAACAATAAATCAAATTGCTAAATCATCAATACGAAAGCAACACCAACATTGTTCAAAGTAAATAATACAACAAAAACCAATTTCTTCAAACTTCTAATGCAAATTCAAACCAAATTCTTCAACTTCAAACCGTCAAGCCTAAACTTCAAACGTCGAGCCTAAACTTCAAACAATCAATCCAAAACTTTAATTGTTTCCAATAGTTGCATTCTCAAACTCTGAAAAAAAAAACAACGAGACAAAGACTAAGACATACAAAGACACAACTATAGATAAACTAAAGATAAAAAACAGAAATACATATCGAAAAAAATTGGTTGAATTTGAATAAAATTTGTTTGAATTTTGACAATTATAACTAAGTATTTCCGGATATTTTTTTCTTAGGTATTTTAATTACTTTTGTCTTAAATAAATGATAACTTCAGCTTATAATTGTATTTTTGAGTATTTTGTGGTATTTTAAGTATATATATAAATAATACTTTTAGAAATATAATTATATTGGATACTTTGGATACCTGTTTGGTTTTCGGTTCGGTCTGGATTCAGGTTCGGGTTTTGAAATACCAAAATCTAAGACCGTCCAGATATTTTATCGGTTCCAGATTCGGTTTGGTTCAGATTTTCGGGTTCGAATATTTTACCCAGTCCTAGAAACATGAGTTTCAAAATAAACCCATACCGGCAAATACACTGGGTCACGGTTAGACCGGTCAGATTCTTAAAACACTATTGTTCTTCCGTTTAATATTCCCATAAACATTTGAGACTATTAGTAGTTATTGACATTGTATACGGCTTTGTACCATTTCAAATCTTTCCAAATTAAGAATTCATTTTTAAAACCAATTGCAATAGGAAATTTGAAGTAGTATGTCTCTTCTACATGCGGAATTTGAAGCTCTTATTTGGGATATGGATTTTATGAGTATATTACAATTCAAGGATGTCATGTCACTTTCGTCACAAATTGCACAGAATTAGTGAAGATGGTATCAGAACCATTGCTACGGCCGACGTTCTCGGTCCATTTATAAGAATTTCAACGGTGTTAGGAGAACCTAGATGGTTTCGCGGTTATCCATATTCAACGATCAACAAATTCAATAGCGGCTAAGTTAGCATGAAGTGCTAGATCTTATCCGTCATCCTTGATTCATGTTGGTGTTGATGTACCGTCTAGGCTTGTCGACTCGTTTTAATTAGTGTTATGTTATGTTGACAAAAAAAAAACATTTGCAATACAAACTGAAAAATCTGATAAAATCATAATTAGGAGATTCTACTAATTTTTTTGATTAAACTGATAAAAACTTTAAAATCTAAAAATCATATTTAATACTTTTGCAGTATAAGTGTGCAACACTGAGTTTTCATTAACCGTTTGTCAACATAACATTGGACAAGTTATTAGAGTCAAAATCCAGTTAATGATTAATGTATTTTCTGCAGGCTACCAGAATCAAGAAACTATCTCTTCTTTGATTGAATTTTCAAGAAACTTAGCCCGGAAGACAAGTCTAAAACGACTTGTGATCAACTCATCCAACTCCTTCACAACTCCTTTTTTCTACCGATTCACAACATTCATACTTAGGTATATATTGCAGTCCACATTGTATACATCTGCGTGAACGTAATGAAAAATGATACGGTGGAATAGGATCACTGACAAAAATGACAAAACGCTCCCGACCGTCCCTACCGGTGAGTCACCTATCCCTTTATCGGGTTCAGGGGCCCCACCCATGTCCGACGGTCGGGGCGTTATAAGTGGTATCAGAGCTGGCTAGCCGTCCCAGTGCTGACCTGGAAGGCGTTCTGGGACTGGTTGTGGTGTGCAACGAGAACGTTGCACTCTGAGTGGGGGTGAATTGTAACATCCCGATTTCAGGTATATATGGAAATATGTGTGGGAGAGATTTAAAGAATTGATTTGGCTACCTATGTCACAAAAGTGCACTTACCTTTTCGGTTGCACATCCGGAGAGAACTCCAGAGTTAAGCGTGCTTGAGCTGGAATAATCAAAGGATGTGTGACCTACCGAGAAGTCATTCGCGGTACCGTGTGAGTTAGAAAAAACACAGAGAACGGTCATGTGGTGATTGCATGGACAGTATATCATGACTTTCGAGCCTCCCGGCTAAAGCACCAACCGTCGGACAGGGGTGGACCCAATGGGTCTAATGAGAGGACATGTGGGCCTAGTGAGAGGCCCAATGAGCCTAATGAGAGGACATGTGGGCTCACTGGTAGGAGCGGTTGGGGCGTTATAAGTCATATCAACCGAAAAGATAAGTGCACTTTGGAGACATAGGTAACCAAATCAATTCTTTTAACCTCTCTCACATATGTTTCCATATATACCAGAAATCGGGATGTTACACACTCAATATGCTTTACAATTTTTAATTATACATTTAGTATAATTTATCTTCAATAAGATTTGAGATTTTATTAATTTTTAATAATATCATATTATATAAAGGTTTTAGAACGAAACTTAATATAATAAGATTTAAAGAATGTTTTTTTTAAGTTGTTAATTAAAACGATCTTGACATATGTTAAGTAATATATAAATTTATTTTCCTAATTAAATAAAAGGAAAAAAATTTAAATATCATTGCTTTCTTAAATAAAAGAAGGAAAAAAATAATTGACTTATTAATACTTAAAAAACTTTTATTAAAAGTTACTAATTAATATGATCATGACATGTATTAAGAAAGTACATCAGATTTTATCATGCGTACTTTTTTTATTTTCTAACTATATAAAAAAATATAATTAGTTTTTTTTTGATAAAAAGAATAAAACTAATAATTGAATTTTTATAGTTCACAAAAAGAAAAATGGGAAAATTTCAAAAATGCATTTTTTTTGTACACTTTTTCAGTTTTGCACTTCTAAAGAAGACATTTTCATTTTTACACTCTTTTATAAAGCTTTATAAACTCTTAAATTTTTAGGGCAAATCTTCCATTAGGGTTTACAATTCAGAGTTTAAGTTTTAGGGTTTGCGATTTAGGGTTTAGTGTTTACGATTTAGGGTTTAAGGTTTAAGATTTAGGCTTTAGGGTTTAGATTCACAAATCCTTAAGATTTAGGGTTTAAGGTTTAGATTCACAAACCCTAAACCCTAAATCATAAACAATAAACCTCAAATCTTAAACCCTAAAACCCTAAACCCTAAACCCTAAACCCTAAATCTTAAACTCTAAATCGTAAACCCAAAACCCAAAACCCTAATTCGTAAACAATAAACCCTAAACCCTAAATAAACCCTAAACCCTAATCCATAAACGCTAAACACTAAATCGTAAACCCTAAACCCTAAGCCCTAAATCTTAAATCATAAACCCTAAACCCTAAACCCTAATTCGTAAACCCTAAACACAAAATCGTAAACCCTAAACCTTAAAACTGTAAACCCTAAACACTAAATCGTAAACCCTACACCCTAAACCTTCGATCGTAAACCCTAAACCTTCATTTTTGTAAAAGATGGAAGAGAGTGTATTTTTGAATATGTGTATGATGAAAGTGGTATTTTTGACAAATTCCCAAGAAAAATGAAATGACTAAGACAATATGTTAATTCACTCGATTAAATTTTGACACATGTAAATTTATTTTTATGATAAAATGAAAAAGAAATTTAAAAGTAATTAGTTTTTCCTAAATAATAAAAAGGATAAAAGGAATAATTTATGTTTCCTTATACATAAAATAAAACTGAAAATTTATTAAATTTTACTCACTCTGTTTCATTTTATTTCTATTTTGGGTAAAAACATAATAATTAAGAAATGCACCTTTTTTAAAAAAAGTATCATTAAAACTATATATTCAAAATAATTCAGCCAATTATAAAGAAAAATATAAGATATAATTAGTCACACAATTTTCAATAAAGTTAAAGTTAATTTTAAAATATCAAAAGATCATCAAACATTTTGAAACACCAAAAACTTTCTAAAACATCATATAATTTGAAATGGAGCTAGTACTAATTTACATGATCATAACATATGTTAAGTGCAGTGCGTTGATAAGATTTTGACATGTGTATATTTCATTTTTATAATTGAATAAAAATCAGTTTTCGTCGATAAAGAAAAATAATAATAAAAATTAAGTTTTCTTAACTCACAAAAATGAAATCTTATTATATAAAGATAAGTTTCTCAAAATTAGTAATTAAAATTATTGTCATACATATTAAATCAGCCAATTAGATGTTGACACCTATATTTTATTTTCCTAATTAAATAGAAAGAAAAAAGAATAATCATTATATTTTCCTGAAAAATATAAAGGAAAAAATAATAACTTAGCATGCATAATAGATTAAAAAGGAACATCAAATATCTTTTCTTAATTGATATAAATTGATATTTTAAAATTATTTATTAATATGATAACAACATCTGTCAAATATATATTATTAATTAGTACGATCGTGACATTGTCAAATATTTCTATTAGATTTTGACACATGTAAAAAGTACTTTAAGATAACAAATATATATTATAATTACTTCAGTATAGTGTTATTGTGTGTAGTTATATGGGAAGATATTTATGTTTTAATTTAAAATTATGATTACAGTTTTAAATTTTACAAATTTGAGTTTTTCTAATATTTAATTCATTAAAATATTTATTTTATATAATATAATATTTAGAATATGTTTTTGAACCCTTTTGTTTATCTAGAATATTAATTCTGCTTAATATATCGGGTTTATTAAGTGTGAGTTCTAAAATATAGAATTTGGATAATTTAACGAAAAATTTATCCTAAAATCTAAATATATAGGTTATGTATACGAGTTATCAATTTTAGATTTGAAGTGTTTCATTTTTATCCGTGTATCACAGATATCTTAATTTCGTTCTTAATAATTTAACACATGAGCAAATGTTATTTCTTTAATTGTTGTTTTGATAGTATGAATATAATAATACGATACTTAAAAAAGATTAATTATGTTGAAGACTTTAGGCCTGTAGCCCTCTGTAATGTGGTCTACAAAATCCTTTCCAAGATTCTAGTTGCTCGGCTGAAATCAATATTGGGCAGTATCGTTTCAGAGCACCATGCAGCATTTATTCCTGGACGCCAGATTACTGACAATATTCTACTGGCACATGAGGTCATGCATTTATTGAATGTACGTCGTCGCTGTGCCACTTCTTATATGGCAATTAAAACCGACATCAGTAAAGCTTACACCTATCCGGTTAAGTATTGGCGGTCCCCCGATTTCACATCTCATATTTGCAGATGACTCGCTTTTATTTATCAAAGCAGACCATGCCAATAGCCACAACATTTGTCAGATTTTTGATTTCTAGTACAGAGCATCAGGTCAGATCATTAACTACGATAAATCTTCTATCATCTTTGGCTCTAAAGTTTTCCCGCACACCCGAGAACGAATTCAAACAATATTACAAATTCCAAATGTTGGCGAAGGCGGGAAATATCTAGATGTACCAGAATAGATTGGTCGTAAGAGAACAGAATCCTTTCAGTTTGTGAAGGACAATGTGATTAAGAAGATAAACAGATGGCAAAAGCGCTTCCTTTCATTGGCTGGTAAAGAAGTGCTGATCAAGGTTGTTGCTTCTGCCTTACCAGTTTTCTAGATGCATTGTTTTCAACTACCAAAGGAACTTTGTACCCAACTCAACAGTGTCATCTATTCGTTTTGGTGGGGATCCACAGATGGAAAACGTAAAATGTTGTGGCTATCATGGAAGAAGCTATCGACTCCCAAACAAAATGGCGGTTTAGGTTTCAGAGACTTTAACATGTTCAATCAAGCTCTTCTGGGAAATCAGGTGTGGAAACTCATGAACCATCTACACTGTTTACTACATCGAGTTCTCAAGCACAGATATTTCAAAGACAGTACTATACTACAGGCTACAAAAGGATATCAAGCCTCATTTGGCTGGCAATCATTACTCTTTGGCCGGGAACTTCTGTCAAAAGGTCTTCTCCGAAACATTGGTGATGGTAATTCAACACTACTCTCCGACAGTTGGTTGCCTACTATGCCTCCTCGGGCTCCTAGACTCTTGCCGTATACAAATCCATCACTACCGGTCAGTATCTTAATTGATAGACATTCTAATACATGGAGCGAGACAGAGCTCTGCAATCTTATTGCTCGCGCGGAGATCATCACCTCATCCGCAAACAGTTTCTGCCTCCACTCCCTGTAGCGGACAACTATTTTTGGTCCCAAACTGCAAATGTATCTATAGTGTAAGATCCGGAAACCATTTCGCCAATGCGACCAACGACAGAGGGACACCATGTACCCCTCTAACCAATCAACCAGGACTTGCTAAAGGAATATGGTCTACATCCGCCCCACCTAAATTTCAACACTTTCTTTTGCGTGTGGCTTCCAATGCGATAGCGGTTAAGGCTAATCTCTATCACCGTAAGATCCCACTCTCCCCTATATCTCCACGCTGCTCCACTGCTGAGGAAATAAGTAATCATATGCTCTTCACATGTCCTTATGCTCAGAATGTGTGGTATGTGTCCGGTCTTCCAACGTCGATCTTACTTGATACATAGATCTCGTTAGAGGATAAATTGATACATATACTGTCTCTTGACTGCACTATCGTAAACGCTGCGGCTCCTCAACTACAGCCGATAATGCTACTCTGGCGTTTATGGAAGAGCCGTTTGGCTCTTGTTTTTCAAAATCAACAGATAGATGAAATGGAGTTAGTTAATCAGACAATATCTGACACCCGGGAATGGCACACTGCATCCTCAATCGTATCCAACACCCCCAATACTCTTCCAAGTTTACCATCTACTGTCTGTACTTCAAATGGTAACCGCTGGACAAAACCTCCGTCAGGATGGTTTAAATGCAACTATGATATATCCCACCACAATAGGGATAAGCCATCTAGGATGGGATGGATTCTGCGTGATTCACAGGGAGACTTTGTTACTGCTGGTATGGGTAAATTTGAGGGTAGGTTTACGACTGAAGAATCTGAATGCTCGGCTCTGATTTGGGTAATTCAAGCTACCTGGTCTATGGGATACCGAAATGTGATTTTTGAAAGTGATAATCTTACACTACACACTCTACTGACGCAACACACACCAAATCTACGACTGCAGAACTACATCTTCACAGTAAGGCGATGGGAGCAACAATTCTTACACATTAAGTTCTCTTTCAAGAAACGTGTCTGTAACAAGTCTGCTGATTGTTTAGCCAAGCAGGCTTAGTAGCTCCTTGTATGTGGTACCTTTATTCTGCTCCTATATTCCTCAAGGAATATGTACTTGTAGACAAACAACAAAATTAAGTAAAATTCATTTTAGCCGTCAAAAAAATAAATAATGCTTATATTAGTTATATACTAATAATTGTGGAGTTCCATGTCCAGATAATGCGAGTATTGCTGTTTATCGTAAATCAACGGAGACAATATTATAGAAAATATAACATCTATATACTATTAAAATAGAATCACACATTTTAACATAACATTTAATAATTTAATATATTATATGTAATGCCATTGCTTTTTAATTGTTTTCAAATGTCCATTAAGGGTATTTTAGTCAAATAAAATATGTCAATTATGATTGCAATTTAAATCATAATTCAATGAAAACCAAACCTCACAATATCTTCTTAAAAACTCTCTTTTAAACATATTATAAAATATTCGTGGCACCGGCGGGAGGCCTTGATGAAGGCGAGTCGAGTGAAACCTAATCGCACAAAAAATCGCTCTTACCAAAATGCAGCGTTTTAACTATGTATATTCCCAAGTAGGTTCACGTTTTAGCCCCCCATTGTCTGAGATCCATCTCTCTGGTTTGAAATACGATGGGTCTTCTCCCCATACAGATCTCATTCTACCCAATGCGTAAATAGAGATCACCATCTTTGAATCTGCATCAACTTTGTGCCCGCTTGGAAGCACATCTGACTTTGAAGGAGACTTGTGGTTGAAGGGAAGTGGTGGGTAGAGTCTCATTGATTCCGACAATGCAGCGTGTAGATACACGAGTTTCTCTAGATCAGTATGATCAAACTTTGTGTTGATCTCATGTCGGATCTTGGTCATAACTTGAGGATGCTTAGAAAGAAGCCAGAAGAACCAAGTGAGAGCCGAGCTTGTAGTGTCCCTTCCTGCTAACAAAAGACTCAAAACAACGTGTCTTATAAACTTATCATTACTCGGTTTCAAGAGCTTATATTTTGTCGTGTCTGCGTTCATATAATATGTTAGCATGTCGATCGATGGTTCTATTTTGCCGCGGCTTATCTCCTCTCTTCTTGAAGATATGATCTTCGCAAACATACGATTGACTGTGACCAAAGCTGTCCTCATCTTCCTCTCAAGTCCAATACCAAACCAGTATTGAAGCTTCCACAAGATCACCGGTTTGAGATGTCTATAGAAGATCGCTTCTTCACCGAGATCTGCAGCATCACCGAACTCAACTTCCGGCATTTTAATGGATAGAGACATTGGATCATAACAAGTTATCAACATCGAAGATGTATCAAACATGAATCTCTGGAACAAATCTTGTAAGTCTATGGTAATGTTTTTCTCAACAGCATTATCAAGAAAAGGAACAAGATTTTCCTTCAACTTACTTGTATTGCTACTTAATGAGAGCTTCAGGAAATCTTGGTGGTGAAATATGGCGAGGCTTGACTTCCTCAGATCCTCCCACAACTCCAGATCGACGGCTACAATTCCATCTCCCAAAACATCGAAGATCTTCTTGAAATCAGGTCCTTTAGGGTAGTTCCCAAAGTTTGAGCTAAGTATGTCATGGACATTCCTTGGATCAGCCGTGAATAACAAGTCTGTTCCAGTATACCAAGCACCTTTGAAAGCGAAAGTCAGATCGTTGGCCTCAAGAGCCTCGACAGTCCAGTCATATATTTGAGGGATTTGGCCGAGCATTCCCGGAAGCATCCCGATGAATGGCCAGTTCATGAACAACGGCCGGCCGTGAGGTTTCTTGTGGAGGAAGAAACATTGATATACAAGGAAGAAAATGAATGCTATGAAGACTTCAAGAAAGCCTACCATCGCCAGTTTTTACACACAAAAAGGGATTTGTGAATATGCAGGAACCGTAGTTAGATTGCTTTGCTTTATTAACAAGTAAAGAAGATTCAGTTGAATGCAGAAGTTGGTGGTAGAAATAAAGTCGGGTCGGATCAACCCATCAAACTCATTAATTTTTCTAATTGTATATATATGGCCAATATGGCGCTTGTTTCTATGCAGATAAAACCGGATAATATTAATTAGTCCATTGTAGTTATATCTCTAATTTAATTCAAGCATAATTTTGGTTGTGTTGCAGTACTGTTGGTGATGGTTCATGGTTGTGACAATAAATAGTTTGGTCGATAACTTTTCTTGTTCTTTATACATTCAGCATCTAGTAAAAAAAAGTACAAAAAGCTGGAAGGAAAAACTTTGAAATTAACTATAGGATTGATTGGTTCTTCCATTTAATATTTTAATAAACGTTTGAGAGTGTTAATAGTTATCGCCATTTGACAACATTTATGTAAAACATTTTATACGGTTTGTGCCAGTACAAATATTTAAAAAATCAAGAGTTTGTTCTTTTAAACGTTTGCGATGAGAACTGAAAAACTGATAAAATCATAGTTATGAGATTATAAATTAAGATTTTGAAATCAATTAAATCATATTTTATATTTTTGTGATTTCTCATCATTTATGTTTGTTTTTAATGTACATTTTGATTTAAGTATGCAACGCTGAAGTTTTCATTCTTACCTTTAGCTTGGTTTGCTATTTTAAACCGGTTGTCAACATGAGATTAAAAAAGTAATTAGAGTAAGAATCAGGTTAATGAATGCATTTTCTGCAGGCTACCATAATCAAGAAACCATCTCTTCTTTGATTGTATTTTCAAAAAGGACATATAGAGAAACTTAACCCTCAAGCTGCTTGGAAACAAGTTTACAACAATCTGGGATCAACTCATCCAACTCCTTCACAACTCGTCTTTCGACCCATGCACAACATTCAGATTTAGGTATGTGAATGTCCACATTGTATCACACTAAGGGTGAACATAATGAAAGAAGACACGGTAAAAGCCTTATGGTTGAATTCATTTTTTTTATGTTCGTCTTATAGATTCTTAGCATATAACTGAATTATAGCATATATATACAAAAATAGATTCTTATTATATGGTTGAATGACTATTATTTTCTTTAATAAAAATAAGATGAGATAAAAGAAATCTTATTATATAAAACTTGGTTTTCAAAGTTAGTAATTAACAAGATCATGTCATGAAACAAGATTGGTTGAGGTGGATTTGGTGAAGTTTATAAGGTGACACAGTTTATTTTTATGGAATCAACTCGATGATCAGAGTGAGAGACGTTAACGTTATTAACCGTAGTTGTTACTGATTGATAGGGTATGTTTCAAGACGGAGCAGAACAGGCTGTGAAGAGATTGTCAAAAACATCAGGACAAGGTGATGAAGAGTTTAAGAACGAGGTTGTTCTTGTAGCCAAGCTTCAGCACCGAAATCTCGTTAGGCTTGTCGGATTTTGTGTCCAAGGAGAAGAGAAGTTACTCCTTTACGAGTATGTGCCCAACAAAATCCTTGATTATTTTTTTGTTTGGTAAGTTGCATGCAGCCGGTTTTAACTTATCTAGTGGTTGTCCGTCCGGATTAATCTTTCGGAATCCAGATACAACTGGTCGGTCCATAGACCCAAAGATTGGTCGATCACCGTTCGGATCGGTTCCTCGAAATCCGGATATCTAGTTCACTCGAAAAAAATATCTACTGATTTAGTTCAGTAATTTTTTTCACATGGTGAGTTACTTTGTGCTCGTGTTTATGTTTTAGATCCAACGAAGCGACATCAGTTCGATTGGGAAAAACGATTCAAAATCATTGGAGGCATTGGTCGAGGAATTCTTTATCTTCATCAAGATTCGCGGCTCACTACTATACATAGAGACCTAAAAGCCAGTAATGTTCTCTTAGATTCTGATATGAATCCGAAGATTGCGAATTTTGGTATGGCAAGGATTTTCGGAATGGACCAAACTCAAGCCAACACGAGAAGGTCGTTGGAACCTAGTAGGTTTCTTCAACCTACCAAATTAGTAGCCCATTGAATAAATTGATATATATATCTTAGATGTTTTCCAGTGGTTATATGCCTCCAGATGATATGATGGGATTTTGACTCATTCTAACCACTGTTTTCAGGTCCTTTTCGAGTCTTTATTGAGTCGTTTCAAGTCATTAGGAGGCTTTGGACGAGGTTTGGAGTTGTTGGAGCCTTTAGAGTAAAAAAAAGTCGAAACTGAGCAAAAGAGTCTAAGTTTACATGCGGAGCACCTACTCCGGTTTTGAAGCACATGCTCCAGCCCGACCGGAGAAAAAAAGGAAAAGTCAAGTTAACATAATTTCGACCAAAAGAAGCCCAATAAGAGGCAGCCGCCTCCTGCAACTTATAATATCGTTCTTTTTTCAGAGTTTTGAGAGGGAGATCACTTTGAGATACGTTTTACACATTTTTCTAGAGCTTTGTATTATTTTTTGGGGAGAAGAATCTCTGCAACACCTTGAGAAGACTTCTGAACCCCCTTTGCATATTTTCTATTTCATTCATGGATTTTTCTTCATCTATTGCTGTGTTTTGTTTCTCCATGTCTGAGTAGTCATCTAGTTAGATTTAGGGTTTCCAAGGGATTCATGAATCAATGAATTGAAAACAAATAGGGCTACATCAATTGGTTGTCTTCATCTATTGTTGATCTTAATGCTGAAACTTGATTAGCTACATATTTCTGAGTGTAGGTTGTTTAATGCACCAAAAGTGATTGTTTAAATTCCTGAAAGAACATAGATGAACAATTTTTCCTAGACCTGCGAAAGTTGATGTGTAGGCGAATCAGGAACATATCAAACCTGCTCTTAATTCTTATCTGTGATTTCTAGGGCCAAACGACAGTTTAGGATTCTAGGTTGCTAGATAAAGGTGTTGATGCCACGACAGTGGATCAGTCTTAATTTTATGTTTGAGTTCGAGACATGTTCTTAATTATGCCCTAAATAGTTGTTCGATTCATGATCTCTGAATTTCCTGCGAATCACCCATGATAGTGTAACACTGATCCTCTGGAATCCGAACCTTTCTATATTACAATCATATGCTGTGCACTTGCAGCAGACAATAGGATCTATATCCAGTATATCAAGATTTTGGCTCCGTTGCGACGGGAACCAATTCGTTACATTTGATTCTCGGATTGAAATTTAGTCTAAGAATTATCAAGAGATAGCAAGTTTAGAACGAGCTGATAAGAAAAGAAGTCGAATCCAGCCAACATGGGCGACGAAACCGACACCCGAGTTGCTAATGGCTATGTAGCTGCTGAAATTCGAAGGTTAGAACAACAGATGCAACAGTTGCAACAACAGCTACAACCACAGCAAAAGCGTGCCATTGGGGACATTCACACGCCTAATGCCTCTTACCAAAATAGAGCTGTTATTTGTCCACCAACCATTCAAGGGAAATATTTTGAAATCAAGCTCCAACTAATCACATTGGTGAATCAGTATTTGTTCCATGGTTTGGCTGCGGAAATCCCGACGGACCACATTGAAAACTTTGAAGAAATCTGCAGCACAACTGGTTCAAATGGGATGCCTCCAGATTTTCTGAAGTGTAAGTTGTTGCCTTTCTCTCTGACAAAGCTTCACGCTGGCTTAAGTCATTGCCACCTAGGTCTTTGGCAACATGGGCCGATGCTAGGTCAGCGTTCTTGGATAAATTCTACACTAAGTCCAAGACTGCCATCTCTGAGGAACAAGATATATTCATTCCAGCAACATTCCGGAGAAACCTTTGATGAAGCTTAGGAAAGGTTTAAGTAGTACAAAAGAGTGTCCTCATCATGGGTTTAGCGATGAGCAGTGATATATCATGGTTTTTATGGTTTTTAACCATGATATAAGTTGTATATATAGAGTCTTTTTAGTGTTTTTGGAGTCTTTTAGAGACATTTGCAGGTTTAGGTACGTTTGGAGCTTATTTGGAAATTATGGATCATTTTGGAGTTAAGTAGGAAGCTGTGCTGAAGAATTCAACTCGGAGGCAAATTTTAAAGATGGTGTCGATTGACACCAGGGGTGGTATCTGTTGAGACCAATTCCTGACGGCAATTTCAAGATGCGTTTTCCAGGCTTTGCAGAGTTGCAAACAGATCCCTGAAGCTCCTAATATTTGCAGTTAAGTGCCAAACGTATTTGCCATATTTTTACACTAGTTATGGGTTTTTAAGGTCATTGTTTAGAACAGTCTTTTATTCTAAGCTTTATTGAGAGAGATTTATAGCAGAGTTTTGGAGAGAAGAATTGAGATTCCTTCAGAAAAGATTCAGAACTCCTTTAATTTTCTATTGATTTCTTTTATGCAATCTTATTCATACATGTTTATTGTTTCAATCTCCATGTCTGAGTAGTTTGCTAGTTTGGTTTAGGGTTTCTCATTAGGGATTTCATGGATTGTTAAGTTGATTGGTTAGTTAAGGATTTAGGAACACTAGTTCTTCATCTAAGTTGTGATTAATGCTTGATCTGAATTGACGAGTAAGATTATTGATCATAGGTTGATTCTCGCAATGAAAGTTGGTTAATTAGCTAGAAAAAAGCTTAGATGAGCAAAATACCTATCTGCAAAGGAATTTGATTTAGAGATTTTGTGAACTTATCAAACCTGAGATTATTGCATGTTTATACTTTAAAACTCGCAAAAAATTTGGTTTTCTAGGTTTTAGACATAGATAGTTTTCGCAGCGACAACTGGTTCACTTTATCATCGTGTTTCGAGTTTTAGAACATAGAAGAATCCTGATTGACTGATTAGCTTGCATTCCTGATTTCCTGAGAATACCCTGAGCCTGACGTTTTTCTCATCTGATTTACAACCGATTTTACTGCATTATTTTCATTACATTTATTCTCGTTTAGCTTAATTCGAAAGCCTAAAAGTTTATTGTGTGATCTTGAGTCTTTGTGGAATTCTACCCCTAAGTACTACAATCGATCTCATAATTTGGAGAGTAGCTTTAGGGTATATTTGAGCATATCAAGCATATCCTGAGCACTGCTCTGCACAGGCCGGCTTCGATGGCAGGAGGCTAGAGTAACTCATCTTCCGAATCTATCTTCCGATCATGCTCCGTTGTACATCCAGCTTTCTCCAGAGGCGGGTATTGGTGGGGGTAGACGGCCATTTCGATTCGAGGCAATGTGGCTGGATCATCAAGGCTTTAAAGAGCTGCTGCTCTCGTCTTGGAATAGAGATGTTGATACGCGAGAAGCTTTAACAACCCTTTAAGTGGTTCTGCAGAGGTGGAAAAAGGAGGTCTTTGGGGATGTTCAGAGGAAAAAAGAAAACTCATTCGAGATATCAAAAAAGTGCAAGACTCGCTTGAGCAGAATCAATCAGACGATCTACTCCGAGAGGAAGAGGTACTTCTGAAAGAATTTGAGATTACTCTGGAGCAGGAAGAGATGTTGTGGTACCAGAAGTCTAGAGAAAAGTGGCTAGCCTATGGAGACCGAAGTACTAAATTTTTTCATCTTTCTACGATCATCCGTCGAAGGCGGAATAAGGTGGAAATGCTGAAAAACGATTCGGGAGAGTGGGTTCAAGACCAGGCAGAGCTAGCTGCGATGGCGGTCGAATACTTCCAGAGGCTGTATTCTCTGTATGATGTTGAGCCCTTTGCACCAACACTTGCTCGGGAGGGTTTCCCGCCGTTACCAGGGGATGAGTACACGGTGTTAAACAAAACGTTCACGCCCATGGAAGTGGAGAAAGCTATCCGGAGTATGGGAAAATTTAAGGCTCCAGGTCCTGATGGATTTCAGCCTGTCTTTTATCAGAGATGCTGGGAAACTGTTGGGGATTCTGTGATTCGTTTTGTTTTGGAATTTTTTCAAACAGTTATTCTACCAGCGGATAAGAATGATGTGTTGCTAGTTCTGATCCCAAAGCTTCTGCAACCAGAAAAGATCATGCAGTTCCGACCAATCAGCCTGTGTAACGTGCTTTTTAAGATCATCAAAAAGGTGATGGTGGGTAAATTGAAGGCTGTTATTTCAAAACTAGTAGGGACAGCTCAGTCAAGCTTCATTCCGGGAAGACTTAGCACTGATAATATCATTATGGTTCAGTAGACGGTTCACTCAATGAGGCGTAAGAAAGGTAAGAAGGGGTGGATGTTGCTGAAGCTAGATCTTGAGAAAGCTTATGATAGGATCAGGTGGGACTTTTTGGCGGATACACTAACTGCAGCAGGCTTATCGGAACAATGGAAGAATTGGATTATGCAATGCGTCGAGGGGCCTTATATGAGTCTTCTTTGGAATGGTGGTAAAACAGAATCCTTCAAACCGCTTCGGGGTCTCCGACAAGGCGATCCGCTGTCACCGTACCTGTTTGTTCTCTGCATGGAACGTCTGTACCATCTGATTGACGTGAATGTTGATGCTACAAAATGGAAACTGATACGTATTTCTAGAGGTAGTCCTATGCTCTCTCATATTTGTTTTGCTGATGACTTGATTATTCTTGCAGAAGCATCAGTTTCCCAGATAAGAGTCATTCGCAGGGTGCTTGAGGAATTTTGTTGCGCTTCCGGTCAGCGAGTGAGTATTGAGAAGTCCAAAATCTTCTTCTCTAACAATGTGCCTCGTGATCTGGGCCAAAGAATTAGCAACGAAAGCGGGATCCAAGCTACGACGAACTTGGGTAAGTACCTTGGTACTCCGGTACTGCATAAGAGGGTGAATAAAGAAACGTTTTCTGAGGTGGTGGAGAATGTAGCTTCTAGGTTGACAGGATGGAAGGGTAAGAACCTGAGTTTGGCAGGTCGTGCTACTCTCAGGCGTTCTGTCCTATCCTCGATACCAATTCACACTATGAGTACAGTCAAGTTTCCTGCTCATACTCTGAATCAGCTTGATAAAATCTCTAGAAACTTTCTCTGGGGGAGCACCACCGAAGAGAGAAAGCTGCACTTATTGGCTTGGGATAAGGTTTGTCTGACCAGGGGAGAAGGTGGCCTTGGCATAAGACAAGCTGCTGACATGAATGTAGCAATGATTGCTAAGGTGGGGTGGCGAATCTTGGATGACAATGAGAGCCTTTGGGCCCGTGTACTTCGTAGTAAGTATAAGATTGGAGAAGTTCATGATCTGTCTTGGACTCTCCCCAAACGAAACTCGTTGACCTTGTGGAGGAGTGTAGCTATGGGTCTTCGGGAAGTGGTTTTTCGTGGACTGAGTTGGGTACTGGGAGATGGAAGTACTATTCGCTTCTGGCAGGATCGATGGTTAGGCAATAGCTCGCTCCAAAAGAGTGTCGCGGGGGAACTTCCAAATCAGATTGAACATATGCGGGTGAGAGAGTTCTGGGAGAATGGTCAAGGTTGGGATATTCCATTGATTGCCCCTTATATCTCAGAAGCTACAAGGCTCGAGTTAGCATCTGTTGTCGTAGATAATATAACAGGTGCACGTGACCGGATATCATGGGGCGAGAATGTTGACGGAATCTTTACAGTTAAATCTGCGTATTCGTTACTAAGGAGAGATGAGACTCCTCGCCCACAAATGGAATGTTTTTACAAACGCATTTGGTCTGTTGTTGCAACTGAGAGAGCTCGGATGTTTTTATGGTTAGCGGCTCACCGGGTTCTAATGACTAATGCGGAACGATATCGTCGTCATATGAGTGAAACAGATGCCTGTCAAGTTTGTCGCGGAGGTGTCGAGACTGTGATTCATATCCTTCGTGACTGTCCGGCGATGGATGGAATTTGGAGACGCATCGTTCCGGACCGACGAAGACATGGGTTTTTTCAAATGGACCTACTTGACTGGCTCTTTCACAACCTGGGGGATAACTCGGATATCTCTGGGGTACCGTGGAGAACGATGTTTGCTATGGCCTGCTGGTGGAGTTGGAAATGGCGATGCGGCAACGTTTTTGGAGAGACGAGACTTTGCCGGGAGCGGGTGAAATTCATAAAGAACTCAGCTACTGAGGTTACAATGGCACACATTGCTTGTCGACAGTTTTTTACTCGGCCTACACGGGTGGAAAGGATGATAGCTTGGACTCCTCCACGTGTTGGATGGCTCAAGATGAACACAGACGGAGCTTCTCAAGGAAACCCGGGTAAGGCCATAGCAGGAGGGACCTTACAGAATGGTGAAGGAGATTGGTGCTACGGGTTCACGTTTAATATTGGGCATTGTTCAGCTCTCTTAGCAGAACTATGGGGAGTCTACTACGGGTTATGTCTTGCCTGGGAGAGACAGGTTTCTCAGTTAGAGTTGGAGGTGGATTCAGAGGTGGTTGTGCGTTTTCTCACGACAGGGGTTGGGGACTCTCATCCGTTGTCTTTCCTGATACGTTTGTGTCATGGCTTTCTTGCGAAGAACTGGTCAGTTCGAGTTACTCATGTGTATAGGGAGGCTAATCGTCTAGCGGACGGATTAGCGAACTATGCTTTCTCTCTTCTTTTAGGTTTACATACCTTTGCATCTACTCCTGATTTTGTAACCTCTCTTTGTAGAGAAGATCTTGAAGGGCTAGCATTTGCTATACAAGTACTTTTGTAGACGTTTTCTTTGTTTTTTAATAAATTTCGGGGGCATTAACCCGACCTTTCCACCAAAAAAAAAAGCATATCCTGAGCACTTTCTATGATGGTGTTGATTGGGATTATAGGAACGCTTTGAATGCAGCCAGCAATGGCGATTTTTATACAAAGTCCAAAGAAGTTGCGTTTGAGCTGACTGAGAACTTGGCTGCAAGTTCTAGAAATCGCTGCCATGAGTATGATGAGCCTAGATATGTCAGCTGTGTTGAGTTACAGAAGATTTATGAGCTGTCAGCAAAAGTGAACCTGTTGTTGAAAAGAAATCAGAGAAGTATGCAGCTTTGTGCGAACAAAAAAATGAGCAGTATGCCAAGGTGAACTTCATGAATGGAGACTATGTGCAGAATCAGAGTTTTCAAGCTCAGGTGTCTAACTCTCAAGACGAGCTGAAGTCTCTTATGCACTTAGTTTTAATCAACCAACAGAAATCTGCTAATGAGATCAATGTCAAGGTGGACAGCATGTACAATGATCTCAACAGTAAGTTTGAAGCTGTTTGCACTCATGTGAAGAAGCTTGAAATTCAGGTTGCTAAAACAGCTGAGGCATCAGGAATTCCTCCTGTGCAAGCAGAGGTGAATCCTTGGAAAGGGTATGTCAATGCAGTTGAGACAAGAAATGGGAGGATACTGAATTCTGCAGTAAAGAACGTCATAGCCTCAGAAAAAGCTATGGAGCAGGCCGAGGAGCACACGCTCCAAGGAGATATATTTTCTCCTGGCATAGAAAAAATGATGGATTATGCATCATCATCTGGAGCACATGCCCCATGACCTAGTTTAGTTGATCCTGGCGTCGAAAAAATGAGAGAGCACCTTAGCTCATCGTCGGAGCACCTGAGCCAACGGCGTGCTCCAACCAAACCTGCAGAAAATCTTCCAGAAGGGTTTACACTCCTAAGGTGTCCTATCCAGTTCCACCTAGAGATCAGAGGGAGCCCATCAGTGCAGAGAAACTAGCTGATTTCAAGAAGATGTTGAGAAGGATTCCTAAGGAAATCTCTTTTAAGGAAGCCTTGGAAAATCGTCCCATACATGATTTCTTTCGGAACTGCAGAGAGACTCAAGAAGAGATTAAGGTAATCTTTGTAGAAGCAAGGAGTACACCACCACCATTGAGGGTCTTGCCTAAGGTTGAAGATTCTGGAAAATTATTTGTTCCATGCTCCATTGCAGAAGTTAAATTCGAAGAAGCTCTTTGTGATTCTGGGTCTAGTGTTAATCTCATGTCAAAGGCTATTGCAGAGAAGTTGAAAATTTCTGAGGTAAAACCTAGTCATATGACTCTTCGATTTTCAAACTCCTCCACAACAACATCATATGGAAGCATTCACGATCTACCTGTCCAAATAGGGGATTGCCTAGTTCCAACTGATTTTCAGGTTGTGGAGATAAGAGAAGGTTATGATATGCATTTGCTTCTTGGGAGACCATTCATGGCTACAGTGGGTGCAATCATTGATATGCCTAATAAGCGAGTCTGCTTTTCCAAGGTCAACAAAAAGATTTTCTACAAAGCCATTCCCATAGGAACCACCACACACGCCTCTTGCATCTCAGCAGTAGATAGAGAGGAGCTGTCAGTTGATATTGTGATAGAGCTTAGTGATAAGAGTGAGATCAATGAAGTTTTAGATGGAAATCATCCTCCTTTCACCAAGAAATTTAAGGAAAAGGCAAAGGTGCATGGAAAAGTGCAGTGCAAAAGGATCACGGGAGGTCCTCAAATGACTTTGATCCTTCAAGGATATGATGGACACTCGGTTGACTACAAGCTATTCTTCCATCAGAGTTGAAAGAGAAGGGTATTGGTGTTTTGTGAATGGAATGTTGAGTAAGGTTCTGAACATGAGGATTTCTGATTGTGGAGCTTGTTTTGGAGCAAGCTCTCAAGCCCAACCTGACTGATACGTGGCACTAAAGTCAAGCTAGTGACTTAAAACAAGCGCTGAGTGGGAGACAACCCACTGGTAAGTGTACATAATTCCTTTTCTTATTTTGTTTTTGATTTTTGGTTTTGGTTTTTCGTTGTTTTCAGAAAAAAAAAAACACGGGAGAGCACCCCAAACAGTTTCAGAGCACCTACTCCGACAAGGTGCTCCACAAAAAAATACGAAAAAGCTGCACGTCTTCAGGTAAGTTTTCTTGTTCCTACACCATTTGTAAAATTCATTATTTATTTTTAGTTTCTCATCCTTTCTCTTGATTTATTCTCACACTGGGACAGTGTGAAGTAAGTCTGGGGGAGGGTGTTGGTATTAATTCCGTTTTCTTTGTTTTGTTTGAGTCATTTTTGTTTTATTGAGTCAAGAACTTGTTGGGAATTAGTTAATCTATGATGATCTTGCACCATTTATGTGATTTGACTATCTCTCTAGTGACCATTGCTGCAGGATTTTGAGTTCACAGACAAGCTGGATCACTACATTCAGACCGTTCTCTTTTTCCAGAACATCCCACTGCACTCAGGTTTCATCTGAAAGTCATAAACTTTATTTTATGTGGACGTAATTTGGACTTAAATTCTTCTTGTTATGGACATTAGATTAGGGGAACAAATTCATATTCAGGACTTCTTATACTTCTTACCACTCTTGCTGATCCTGAATAGCTACCTAATCTTTAGCTAGTACCCTCCTTTAGCCTAATCTCCTTTTAGACCACTTGCACTCTTGTATTTCATGTTCATATGTGCAGATATGTGCAAAAGGGTCGGAGAGAAAAAAATTGACACAACCTCTAACCCACTCTTGCTGAAGAAGTCATTTGAAGTTGAGAGAAAAGTTTCAGGAGCACCTGCTCCAAACTCAGGAGCACCTGCTCCGTTTAGTCCAATGAAGAAAAGTAACGCAACATGACCTGCTGGGGTATGTGGACAGATAAATCGAAATTCTTAATGCTCAAAGGACACACATCATGTAAAAACCCTCCTTATCATTCAAAAAAAAAAGATTAAAAGATTAAAAAAAAGGAAAAGAAAATCAATAATAAGGAGTGGGGAGTAACTCACAGTTGTGTCCTTTAACATATCTCAATCACAAGGGAAAAAGAAGGGAAGAAAAACCAAGAGTTGAGGAGTTCGAGTTTTCAAGAGAAAAAGAGTGATTAGAGGGTGTGGAACCTCAATGAATCCATTTTCTCTTGCCATTTTGTGCAATATGCTACATCCTCTACAAAGCTCTGGTAAACCCTAAACACTCTGAAACTCCACCTCTAAATTGCCCTTTTTTATTCCCTAGCTTGTCTCTCCTAGGTAGTGCCCATAATGAGAAGCTCACACCACACTTAATTGAATGTAGAGAGTTTTTGGTCTGGATGTTGAGGCTTTATGTGTTTGTGAATACAAGTATGGAATAGGGTTTGAGAAATGTTGGCTGGTTTAGGGAA